>RPOG01002670.1:0-21695 GCA_008086565.1 Thalassoma bifasciatum
AAAAAACCTTTTTTATCAGTATTTCAGAGAAATCTACAAACTTTTCCACTTGGTCACAAATGTCATTTGGGCTCCTCTGGCTGATGCAGTTTCCTGTTTCCTGTTTTATTCTCTTCACTTTAAAATAAAAGTCTAATGTTACGGTTGCACCACCCTGACATTTGACAAGGTGAAAATTACAGGACAAAAGTTTTTTAAAGTTCTCAACAGCTTTAAAATTCTTTTTATTTGCAAAGAATGTTTTATTTAAAAAGGTTCAAGCATAAAATAATGCCACTGTATTTTTAATTTCCATTTTCAATAACTGACATTCAATTTTTAGAGTTTAATTACTGTGGATACTTGTCAGGACGCAACGTGGTGGACTGTAAAACCCCCAAACTCCTTGGTTTTGTGTTTAAAACATGTTATATTTTAATAGTTTAAAGATGTGTTCAAATAACACAGGTTTCATAGAATAAAGAAATACATGTGATGAAATACTCAATTCATGATGGAAGGAAATATTGCACTCGGACACAAAAAAAGGGACGTCACGTCATTGACCCATGTGTTGTAATCAATACTTAAAACTTGAAAATGTCAAAACACTAAGAGGTAAATGTTTTCCAAAGAGGGAGTGCAGATTCATGACTGACTTTAACATAACTACGGCAAGCTCAAGGCTTCAAATAACTCAAAGCGTTGTGAGGGGGCCTACTTAAGTCAATAAAAGACAATAAAACAATACATGAATGTCTCAAAACAGGTAGGACTTAACATCAGAGTCAAATTTGTCTACCAAAAAGACACTTTTCTGATAAATACATGAATGTGATGCAAGATTTTCACCAACCAAATTCGTTAACATGCATAGATATCTAAATCCAATGACTAATCTCATATTAATTTACTCATAACTGCGATAAAATGTTAGGTAGCTTTACAGAAAAACCTGTATAACTACTTTTTGTACACAGGAAATTCACAGGAAGAATAAAATCTTGTTAGTGTCCACCCCTATTTTCTGCTCACTTTATTTTAGGAAACATTTGGGTTTTGGTTAAAAAAGGAACATAGACTGACTCTTGATTTCATAACAAGTGTTTGACTCATTCATCATGTACTTCCACCAATTTCTGGGCACTTTATCACTTCATTTCCCTTAATTTAGATCGAGAAGGCCTGATAGTGTGGAGTTATGGTCCACGTTTAATCAAAGTTATGTTAGACTAAGAAATCCCAAGAAATGTTACATGAATATCACAACTGGAGTTATTGATGTCTTAAGGGGGAATTGTGTGGCTCAAACTTCAACCACCTAACAACTCAATCAGGTTTGGAGGTAAATCCACTCTGAAGTGTGACCTGGACACTGAAAAGGAAATAGATCCTGTGTTGTTGTGAAGGAGAAAGAGAGGAGGAGGAGGAGGAGGAGGAGGAGGAGGAGGAGGAGGACAAGGGGGGGGGTGAGGAGACGGTGGCCGCTGTCCCTGGATGTTTTAATTAGCTAACCTCCGGCTGCAGCAGAGGCTGTTTATCACCGCTTTGTGTTGGCTCACGTCAGCTGTCGATGGGTTTTCGCGATTGCACACGAGGAGTAAACGCAACACACAGAAAGCTTAAAGCCCCCCCCTCCCAAAAAANGGGGGGGGGTGAGGAGACGGTGGCCGCTGTCCCTGGATGTTTTAATTAGCTAACCTCCGGCTGCAGCAGAGGCTGTTTATCACCGCTTTGTGTTGGCTCACGTCAGCTGTCGATGGGTTTTCGCGATTGCACACGAGGAGTAAACGCAACACACAGAAAGCTTAAAGCCCCCCCCTCCCAAAAAACAAAGCCCCAAACTCTTAACTGTGGTGCAGAAAAATGCCTGCAGAGAAATCCCAGCCATATGTTGTTGGATAGGAAAAAAAGAGAGGAAGATGGGGGAGTTTAGAGGAGGTGTATAAAAGCAGCACCCCCCCCCCCCGCTCCTCTCACCCTCTCCTCTCTTTCTCCGGGGAGCTACGTGAGCCAGTCTACCATGGCTAAACTGCAGTGAAGCACAATGCTGCAGAGATTAACTCCGGCACATATCTTCAGATCGGCTGCTCGGCGATGAGACACAGAGAGGGTGTAAGAGGGGGATTACAGCGGGGGGTGCAGGGAGGACAGACACGAACCGGAGGGAGGGAGGGGGGGAACAGGAACATCCCAGATCTGGATAGTGCCTCAGTTTTTCTATTAAATCATAAAGAGTGAGAAAAACTGAGCAGAAAGGGAAACAGCATTGATACAAGCTCATGAATGAACAGATCTAAAGAAACAGAAAGCGAAAAGCATGTCCAAAGATGTTTGGTTGATTTATCCGGCGTCATGTTGAGTGTTTAATAAGTAAAACAGAAATCCAGCTTTGCTTTAATGAAGCGTAAATCTGGCAGTAATCAGATTTGTTTTACTACTGTCAGGAGAATTGGCAGCTTACGAGGAGGTGATTAGTCTTAATGAGCAGAAAGTTTTCTAATTTACAGGCTAAAAGATTTAAACCCTGTTCATGTGGGAATGCTGTAACTCGGGGACCTCAGATAATTTCTGCAGAGATTTTAACCCCAGGAGAATTGAATCATCTGTAAATTTGTAACTATCTCAACCATATTTGCTGACACACACACACAGGTCCTCTGATAACGTTAATCGAATCTGAAATGGCGACTCAGTAATTTGAGGTGGTAACGGTTGAGATGCTCTTTTTCCTGCAGTGCAGATTGAGGTGCATTTAACCCTTTAGGGCCAACAACGCTGCACTCCAAGAGTTTAAAGAGTCTCAGAAAGAGATGGCAACTTTTGCTGTCTTAACTGTGACACATCATCTAACTACAGTCAGTGTGGTGCAAGTTTGTCATCATAATTTGAATTTCCATTACACTTTTTCACAAAATAAAAGGTGCATCTCTGAAGTTTCAATAAAGTACAGTTGCGTCTTTTCGGTGTTTCCATTACAACTAAAACTGCATACAACTCGAGTAAAATCTCAGGAAACTATGTAAAAAGTATCAATATCTGTATGGATACTGGACATATATCTACTTGGAATTGGATTAATACCAAATTTTCAGTATTGCACATCACTTGAGGTAGCAAATGTTACTTTGTTTAAGAGTGAAATCTCAAAATATTTCAATTGAACATGTTCATCTCTCAAAAAAACTTAAATATATCAAAACAACATTGAACTGTTTGAACTGGAACATCACAGTTATCTCCCAATTTTTTCAACATGAAAAACCCTCAACTAAAATTTACTACGACTTTATGACTTAACAACAACTAGGCAGTGTTTTTTCTTAATAATGCACAAATTAAAACCCTGCTCTACATACTCCATGCCAATGTACAGAATGAAAAATCACATGTTTGGGTTTCAGAACTACTGTCAGAATTCAGCCAGTATCTATAAAACTACAGAATTCAGTAACCGTCCGATGTCATAGTGTCTGATCTTGATCCATCTTGTTTGTCTGGGTAAAGCGACACATGTCAAAGAAGAGAGTGCATCTGTTATTTATGTCCAGTGACGAGTTTCAGCGAGAAAGTTGTTTCCATTGCTCTATAATGATAAACTTCGATATTGAAACTTCTAAAAAAAAATTTAATAAAGTAAATAAGGTGCAATGATGGAGGGCATCCAGCAATTCATCTTCTTTGTGATTGGCATATGGCACTTTGACAGGTCACACAGGAAGTGACGATTCTTTCAACCAATCAACGGACTGCAGTGTTTCTAGCTCCACCTTCTGGGGTTGAATTGGTATATCTGGCACCGCAACAGAAAGGTACCAAAACGTGGGATGGTACGGGTCAGTAACTTGGGACCTGTACTGGTTTTAGTCAAAAGAAATGCCACAAAATGCAAGTGAGACAAGCCAAACTGAACCACTTGGTGGAAATGGGGCTAAAGTTGCTCTCCTAACTTTAACTCCTGAAGACCTACAAAAGTGACCTGCCCTAACCCCACAACAGCTACCACAATCTCCTCCTGATGGAAACTTCTTCTTCCAAAACAATCTAACCATTGTTTTGATGAGTAATTTCCTTGAAATATATTTTAACATGAGTTTTTTAAGTGTCAGAGTAATCCGTAAAGCATTATATTAATTAAAATGTGGTCTCGCGATGGTAGCTGACTAGTTTTCATGTCGGTCAAACAGAAACTGGATGACGACGAGGTTTCTGTTTTTCTTTCTGTCCTGTACGCCTGCAGACAGTTAACACACATGAACCTGAAAAGCTCCTCTGTACAAAACGGTTACGGCTCCAAACAGAAGCAACATAACACAACCTGGCAGGAGCCTTGACCTCAGAATGAGTCAGCAGAGCATTGCTGGAAAAACCCTTTCCATCTGATCGATATCTATTTCTGTAGGAGTGATGTAACATACAGGACTCCATCGAATCCAAAACATCGAGCAGCCAGATACTGTAGCAGCTCCAGAGTCATTGTTTCTATTTTAACGTCTTTTCATAGCTTTGTTTAATGCGAGTGTGTCTAATTTAATGGCATGTAATCATAATCATTCTATTTTCCTCCATTTGTGCTGGATGATCCCTCGCTTCCCTCGCCGTCTCGCTCTCTCCGAGAAGCCACTTATGAGTCTCCTCCGACCACTTTAAAGAGTCACTTAACCCTCGCTCGCTGAAAACTGTGGTTAAGACACCAATCAGCTCTATTGTGTCAGGTTTATTCTTCTAAGTGCATCCACAAGTGAGTATACACACACATACATTATTTATACGCTGTGTGTGAGACTGTGAGGGAACGAGCTGGAAAAATGACTCACTCTTTCTATATTCTCTCTCTCTTTCTCTTTCGGCTGTCTCCCACCGAGAGATGAGTCACAATCCGAGTGAAACCTGGGTGAATGATAAACCGTCCTGTTCCCGAAAACAAACACTCGTCGCTTTTTTGTTTTGATCCTTTAAAACCACGTTATGATCCTGTGAGAAGAGCAGCTTGATGCTTTGATTAATAGTGATGATGGAGACAGAAGAGTGAGTGAGAAAGTGCCAAAAAACTGTACAGAGAGTTTTCATATTTGTGAGCAAACAAACACTCCAGACGTACAACTTTTCCCCAGTGTGGGAGAAATTCATCTCGCTTAACACACCTCCTCCTACTCATGTATCCAGATACCTGGTGCCATGACAACACACTGGCATGCTCCTAAAGCAGTGAGAGAGCTGTTGCACCAGTATCATCCATGCACATTCTTGCATGTTGCGTCCATCTATTCTGCCTCGTTCTATAGTTATCCCAGCAAATGGATTCAGAGACAGAATGACTTTCAGTGTCTGCAAACTTTCTGCTTCTTTCTGCAAGCGACACCACAGGAACCTCAGGTGGCTCATTATCTACCTCAGGGAGAAAGAGAAGGTCTAGATTTTGCACTTTTCTTGGCCTTGAATCTTAACACTCATGAATCTCAGGCTGCAACTAACAATCATATTCGTTGCCAACTAATCCATAGACTATTTTTCCAATTAGACAATTAATCACGATTATTGTGTCCATATCTCATGTGGAAGAGATATAATCTAAGGCTAAATGATTTACAAAAAATAATCCAATCTTTATTATTTCTCCCTATATTACAATTGCGATTTATTGTGCTGTTATTTGTAGGTTCCCCATCTTATGTGTTGTTAGACAAACACATCTTTTGAAATGAACATTGATATTATTTACAATATGACAACAATCATTAAACATTTGTTACTGCTCATGAAGTTTTTTGCCCATTTTGATCATTTTTCACTCTTTTTATTTCCTCTTTTGGACCAATTTTTTGGCACTTTCCAGCAATTTTCCAATTCTTTTGCCACTTTTTGGCCAAATTTTCTTGCTTTTGACCATTTTTCCACTTAGAACTAATTTCTGTTGCTTACTCTTGTGGTCATTTTTCACTCTTTTGCCAAAAATCTGTGATGTATAAACATTTTAAGCCCATAGTTTGTGTTCTATTAGAACGCTTTAACAGTAAAGTCAGTTTACATATTTTTGTTAATTGATGCACTTTAGTTCGAGGGACTGTGGGGATTTTAAGTCTTTCTCTAAGTCTTGAAAAAGTCTTATCTCTAGATATATACATGATCATAATCCCCAATCTAAAATAAGATTATCAGCGCCTAAATAGATTATTTCTAAATGCTTATTCCTGGCTTTGGGACTGGACCAGAATGATTTACAGCACGCTGAAGTCTCTATGACAACGCCACACAGGCTGACAAAGTTTAGCTGTGAGAAGAGAGATCTGTGTTTTTCTCTTCTGGAAACAACTTCTTGTCTTCAGTAGCAATAGTGGAAACAGGAGCTGGACTGTCTGACAGAAAAGAGACAGAAGAGAAGAAGAAACCTAAACAGGAGAGTGATAGAGCACAGGCTAAAGGCTTAAACACGGGCAACGCTGTATGTGTTGACATTCATTACGACCTACATGCAGCTGTTATTCTGCAGTGATCTGTTCAAACCTGAGAGTCTATCAATGAAATGAAGAGCCAGGTTACGTTTACTCTGCTTGGTAGATGAGCACTGGTAGGACATAACCAGTATTCACCAACACTGCATAGTACTGATATGTCTCAGAGCACCAGGCTGTGAGTAGCGCTAATCAAGCCGGCTATCAAACTACTGTTCAAACTTTCAAAGTTTGCTTGTTGTGGAGTTTCAAAAAAAGAGCACCATGTAACTGTTAATAAAAACATTACCTTGTCATATTGTTTCTGGTAAAAAGTCACCTTGAACAAAGAAAAATAGAGTCAAAAAGAAGATCAGATCTACTTTCAAAGCAAACACATCACGACCATTTGCGCAAGTTCTCCTGCCAACAGAGTTGCTGAAATCCACTTCATACAGATTCTTCTCACAGCCACTTTAACATCAAAGCTAAGTTTGGTTGAATACGAAAAAAAGGGATGCAGCCCCCTTTTCTAGCCTCTATGGCAAAATGAATCTCTGCAAACCTAAGAATCAGATCAGGACTCAATATTAGTCAATATTCGATGCCAAATAATCAGGACTGGGGGCAAAAATGCTGATTGACACCCAAAATTCTGACTGTTTCTATATTTATTCCAATGAATGGACTCAGTCAGAATGATTTTCAATGTCTGCAAACTTTCCGCTTCTTTCTATAAGCAGCACCACAGGAACCTCAGGTGGCTCATTTCTTACCTCAGTATCAAGTGAGGAAGATTTGGCACCAGCACTTTTCTTTGACTAGAATTCAAACCCTCTCATGCATCTCTCTGTGCGACACAGCAAAGATCCTTACCGAGCCATCCAGCTCCAGAGTTTGGGACACACATGTCCGTCTCAGCGCTCGGAAGGACGAAGCCCACCACGAACACCTCCACGCCGTCCGACATGAGCGCCAGCCCCAGAACAAAGAAGAGCTGCCACTGGAACCGTCCGTGTCCACACTCCTGCATGATGAGCTCGTACTGCTGGGCCAGCTCCTCCTCGTCCGCCTGCCTCTCGTTCTCCAGCTCCTTGCGGCTCTTTTGGCTGTCTGAAACCGGTTGACCCAGCGCCACCTGACCGTCCCGCTGCTTCCCGTCGCTGTACGCCGGCACACCTTGGTACTCCCCTTCGTAGATCTCGTCTTCGTCGTCGTGGCCCTCTGTAGCGTCGCTGGAGGCCCCGTCCTCATCGTGGGCTGCGTTGTCGCCGTAGTGACCGTCTTGCTGATGGTAAGAGTTGTAGTTGTTCTCTTCGTCTTCCTCGTTCTCGAAGCGGTTGTAGCTGCGATGAGCCGAGTATTCATCGGAGGCACGATCGACAGCTTTGGTGAAGTTCTTGGAAGCGTGCCTCTTGGCCTCTTTGGCGATGTCCTTGGCGCCTTTGGCCAGGGAAGTCCTGTTGTTCTGTGTTTCATCCATCTTGGCACGAAGAGATCAGGCACTGAAAGTCTTTGAAATCAACACTAATGGGTTTTTATTCCACCAGGAGCTACAAACTCCTCCTTTCTCCTCGCAGATCAAGACTTAAGGCAGGTTCTTGGTGCTAAAAAGCCACTTCAGCCGCCAGAAAGCTAATGATTAAGTAATGATGTCTAATTCCATTGGATGGGAGAAGCCAGACGACAGCGGATCTTAAATCGGACGGTCCTGTCAGAGCTCAGCAGTTCTCTGCTAGCCGGACACCCCTGTCTCTCTCTTCTCGTCCAAATCGGACTAATTTGCGGCGGACAGTGTTTGTGAACTGACGTCGCAAAGAACCGTGTTTCTCTCCTTGAAGTTTTCTTGTAAACCAGTGACTCTGCCGGTTCGAAGAGAGACTTCGACTATGTTTGCGTCTAGACGACGCTGACCTCTTCTTTCGAAAACTAGAAGAGAAACATAAAGCCATTGATTAGAAACTGGGCGATGACAAAAGTAGTTTCAGGCAAGAATTAGCCAAAGACAGCTGGCTGATTGTAATACTGATAAGAAAACACAAATGTTTGCATCAAATTCAGCCAAAAGTCACCGACTGGTTTTGTGAAAGTATCTGGATGTTGTTTCATCCACAAAAATTAAAACTAAACAAAGCACACATAAAGTCACACAGCACTATTTCGAAAATTGGGGGAGCATTAGTGAGTCACTCAAGGATCAAGTCAGTGATTGGTCGATTTTCAATCAGGTACACACAAAACTCATTGGCTGAAGGTGTTGCACCTAGAAGAGATGCTCAGTTTGGGAAAAGATTAAAAACGTGTCTCAGGGTGACTCCATCTTAGCCAACAAATAAATATCCCTACAGACCAACAACATTGGCGCCTTTTTTTGCCGACAGACTGATTGTGACATCAGTGCACTTCATCCTAGACACTAGACTGTTGCAGACATGCTTTCTTGAAAGGGACAAGGGAGCCAACCCTTGTTGTCAGAGGGCAGTGTTAGTCAGAAAAATAGTTTGGATTGAAAGCTCATTTCCACCAAGCGGTTTGGTTTGGTTCCTCTGGGATATGGCACGCATTTTGTGCCATTTCCTTTGACTAAAACTCCCTAAATTAAGTAGGGGTGTCCTGATCCGATGATGATTTCGGATATTGGTCCAAATTCTGCCTTTTAGTTAAGGTTTGATCCAGTGTCTCAGACCTGTTTAGACTTGTTTGATCTTTACCTGAATTGCTTTTTAACTTTTTACTTGTCACCCATGTTTTAGGTTTTGATCTGTATTGTTTTTGTTCTTTGCTCTTATCTAAGATTGCCCCACTTTGTTTGAATTTGTTTTAACTGCTTTAAATGTAAAGCCCTTTGAGCTGTATTTTATGTATGAAAGGTGCTACATAAATATCAGATCATATCAACCTGCATCTAAAATCTCCAATACAAGCAGTCCCTGCTCCATCTCTTCTATCCAACATGCAGAGCCCACATGATCACAACAACAGCGTGTGCTATGGTGCAAACAAAGTAGCAAGGTGTAGGAGTGATGTCGGAATAAAGTGAAGGTTCTGGAGTGCCCATCTCAGGCTACTGACCTCAATATCACTGAGCGGCTTGCGACTCTCAAACCTAGAGTTCATGCAAGACAGCCTGAAAATTAAGTTTTTGCCAAGAAGAATGGGCATTTTTACCATCAGAGAAAATAAAGACCCTCATCCACAACAACCACAAGAGACTCAAAGCTGTTATTGATGTTAAAGGGAGACATACACGCGATTAAGAACTGGGGGTGTAAACTTTTGATCGGGGTTATTTTGGAAGTTTCTGTTGTCAATATGATAAATATCTTCACCCAACCACTAACCTGGAGTGAAAGAAACGTTTATGTGTTATCATTCATATTCTCTGAAAACAAGTTAATACATCTTTGGAAGTGACATTAAAGAATTAAGTGAAAGCAAACAGGAAAACCCTAGGTTGTCCACATTTCTATCTTTGTTGGTCTTCAGAATTATTTCATCCTTGTGAATTTGTATCTTCAGAGACCATGTTTTCTGCCAGCGCCAATCATGTCCGAGTTTCCTGCACATGTCGGCACGTATGATTGACTCCCCCCGGGCGCCGTCCACTGTGGCCCCTCAGCAGACGTGTCAACACATCAGACCCGAGCCGTCTGTCTGCCAAGCTGCAGCCAAAGGTCCCCAGGCCCTGAAACTGCTGCAGGGGGGGAGAGTGAGCAGCTCCAGGCCCTCACATTACACTCCAAAGCTCTTAAAACACTGTTAGTGACAGGCCAATTTCACAGCAGCTCTGCACAGGAAGAACACACATGAAACGAGGACTCATGGTCGGCAGTGGCTGCACTGTTTAATATTAATAGATTAGTTCATTCATTCATTCACATTGGATTTGATTCTTTCTCCTTAGTAGTTTTACGTTGTGATTGAATCTGTGAATGAAAAGAAAAAAATCCATCTTTCATAGACCTCCATGAGCTCTACTCTATTAGTACCCGCAGTCCCCGGAGTGGAAAGCATACACCGAGGTGTTGGGACTGGGTTAAGTGCCCAAATAGACAGTGGCAGTTTGATGTATGGTGTTTCTGCTCACCTTTGCTCTGCGGCATTAGATAAAACATCAGTTTGAATCCGTCATCTGGACGTAAGCACCACGGCTCCACAGCGACGTAGAGCAGCCCGAGAGATTTTGGTGCAATGCAGCAATGAAATGAAGTAAGAAATGTGTTCTAACTAACTTTGAACACGACGTGGTGATGAGACGGTGTCTGCCACCCAGCGTGGATTCATACAAACACGAAACTGAGAGGGAAATATCACCATGCTGCAGCTTCAGGACTACAACCAGGAATTAGATTTGATCTGATTGTTTAAAATACGAAAGAGAGGAGAGTTTGAGTTCGTCTTTGCTCAAGCTTTGAGTAGGTTGAATGTTGGTGCAAACAGAGATAAAGATTGAGCTCGTCTGCTCTCTCGCTGAGAGTTTGATGAGTATCAGGCTCAAATCTGACCACTATGAGAGGAAGAGGATCGACTTCATGAACCCCTGCTGTTTGTAAACATGCTCCGCTCACAGAGGCTGAAACAGGCACGAACAACACCTGAGCGTATGGAGTTGTTTTTTTTAAAAAACCTGAGCTAATGTGCCCTCTTTGGATAAAATATGTGCCTAAGTGCCCTTTCACTGCAGGTAGAGGCTAAAAGAAGCTAAAATATAGTAGCAGAACAGAAGCTAAAATATAGTTTTGGGAGCCAAAATATGCTAGACTGCCCTCTAAGGAACCAAATCACATCAAAATGCCCTCTGAGGTGCAAAATCACAAGCTAAAGTACACTCATGGGAAACAAAACATGTGCTTCATGTACTCTTGGGTGACAAAATAGGGGGAATAGCCTTCTCAGGGGCCAAAACGCATGCTGAAGTGCCACATTTGGATCCGAATGTGTGCTAAAGTGCCTTCTTGGGAGCCAAAATACAATCTAAAGTAAGCTCTTGAAAGCCAAGATGTGCTAGAGTGACAACATGAGAGAACAAAATATATAAAAGTGCCTTCTTGGGAGCCAAAATACACTAAACTGCCCTCTAAGAGAGTCAAAACACATCTCAAAATGCCCTCTCAGGTGCAAAAACACAAGGTAAAGTGCCCTCATGGGAAACAAAACATATGCTTACATTTTCTCTTGGGCACCAAAATACCCATATCTCATCTTTAAATATACATTTTTTTCTATAATTTTACCAGCTTTTGCTCTTAATGTGATATTACCAGCAGTGGTGTTTGTGGGGCATCTGAAAGCTCTTTTCTTTTCACTTTTAAAAAACAAAAAACTTCGGTAACAGGCCACTAACATAAAGAAGCATCAGAGTCAGTCACCAGTAAAAAAGGTGCGAGAAACTGTCATTTTTGCAGTATCAATGAGTTCTGAGAGGAACTTCCAGGAAATAAGAACAAAATCTTGGGTTAAGTGTGAGTTATGCTTGGTAAAACTAGAATATATACCTACGTCATATTCTTTACTACCTTGCCAAAAAACTTAAATCAGTCTTTAAATCTCTGTGAGGAATATCCAGGAAAAGCCAGTGTATTTCTAAGACTAAGACTCCATTTCCCATGAGCACTAGCACCCACTATCATACAGACGTGGCACTTGCCAAAATGTGCGTTTGTTTTGGAGAGTAGATCTTCCTATTAACTTTCCAAGGATGCAAAGCAGCAAGGTAATGTGTTTATTTATCTTTCAAAATGTGACAACATGCAAACTTTGAAAGTTTGTCCATGCTTAGTGCTACTCACAGCCCAGTGCTCTAACACATTTCCACAACATGTAATGTTAGTGAATCCTGGTTGTGTCCTACCAGTGATCATCTACCAACTCCAACCTCACTAAGCAGAGCAAATGTAACCTGGCTCTTCATTTTATTCATAGACTCTCAGGTTTGAACAGATCACTGCAGAAAAACAGCTGCATGTGGACAGGTATCAACATTCGCACAAACAGCTTAGCCCTTATTTTAGCTCGTGCTCTATCACTGTTCTGTTTAGCTGTCTTCTGCTCTTCTGTCCTTTTTCTATGAGACGGTTCAACTCCAGTGTCCATCATTACAACAAAATAATCCAAGAAATCCTTTTCAGCTGAGAAAATCTCATATCTCTCTTTTGCAAGTTTGACTTTCTCAGCTGGTGTGATGATGTCATAGAGACTTCTACGTGCTGTGAGTCAATGCAGTCTTGGACAACCTGGGTCTATACAGAAGTGAGATTTTCAAAATCACTTTGAAAGTTTTCACAGGACCAAAAGTGGATTGTTATTTGTAGTTTGTAGTGACTATAGAATAGTAGTTTTGCTTGAAATGCCTCTTTAACGGATGATTCAGATTTTTTAGGTGATGCTCGATGAGAAACTGCCTGAAGAAACGACGTGCAAGCTGGGAGACAGTTCCAGAAGATGAAGTTGAGTATGCTTGTAATCTTAGTTTGGGTGAATACTCCACAAAAACACTTGTCAGCATCAGAAATCTAATAGATCAGATCCATAAAGAATCTGATTGATAAGGAATAATACGCTGTTAGAAAGGTCATTTTTGCTCCATTTGCAGATACAATACAGACTTGGTGAAGCTGAAAAATGAGCTGAAACTCAATGGAAACCTGTCCCCGACTCTACCAGCTCTCATTCGGTGTATTTGGCTGTAGTCGTCTGCTCTTCATCATCACAGAACAAGAAGCTCGTTCCATGCAGAGACATACTTCCTTAAAAACCTCTTTGCAAACTTCCCCGAGCTCATTTCCAGCGCTGCAGCTCCTCCAACTCAGCGTCTGACAGCTGAGACTAAAGGCTGAACTCTGTGTTAGACCTCATGATTTGCTCTGAGAGTTTCTGCACCAAATGGCCAAGAAGAAAATAGCCAATCAACTGCCGCTGCACCGCAACACTGAGACCTTTTTATTAAAGAGGGAAAGTGAATAATGGTGCAAAACAGGCAGAGAGGTGTGTGTATAATCCTCTGCTCTCTGTGGTTCACCATTTCCTCCCTCTTTCATCCTCGAAACCAAGTAAATTTCAAAGTTATGGTTGTGATTGTAATGCAGAATATGAAGCGTATCCCTCTTGTGTTGGCATTTTATTATTCATGATGGGCAAAGCGCTCTCCTCCTTATGCAAATGGTTATTATTGCTGACATTTAGCCGTCTTTGAGCTCCAGAGATAATCCACTGAAGTCCAGTCCAGTCCAGACGTCTGCTCCTTTATTGAAGAAACCTATACGGCGATTTCCCGCAGCGTTCCTGCTGATGTAAGGGAACGTGAAGCTGCCACATCTGAGCCCATAACGTGCCCTTTCCCCTCTCTAAACACACATCTAGCATCATTTACGGCCGCCTGTATATCCTCTCTGCTGTGTTGCAGTGATCGGGGTTATTATAACGGCACCTTCATGATGTGATTTCAGAAATCAGCAAATATTCCTGCGAGCTCTGAATCAGCAGTCCACGGAGAGGGAGGAAATGATTTCCTCGCAGTGGTGCTGTCATGGCCCGCTGACGCCGTCCAGATACGTTCATTAATCACTCACCAAGTCACACATATATAGAGAGAGGACGCATGAACACACACGGGCGTGCGCTCTGCAGGTGCACGCTCTGGGACCCCTGCAAACACACTCATGAGGTGCACAGTTAAAAAAACGCCAATGCTTCCTGCACGACGTTACTCTCCTCTGAAAATAAAAGAATCATGCTTATTTCGTGTGGTATAAGACTCTCAAAATGAAAGATCTCAAATCTGCATGTGACCCCATACTGGTTAACAATATGTAAATGCAAGTGGTGTGTGCAGAGCCCTGCAGGCTTTCTGCGGCGCCCACAGATGGCTGCAGTGAGCGTTTGCTAATGCACATCGTGTGAATGGGAGAACACGCCAAGCTCAGCAGATGCTACATGAAGTCAGGTCGTGGTTTGGGAAGAAAAAGCTCAGGAGATCACAGTTTAATGCACAAGCTATTTATCCGAGGAAGAAATGAGCTCCACGTCTGAGTTTACCCTCTTGGTAGTCCTTGATTTAATCGTGCAGACCTGACTCGGCTCTCCCGGAAACTCGAACATCTCAAATCAAAAGGATGATGAGCTGCAGCCTTTCAGAGTTTAAGCACTTCTACTTTTTAACCTTGATCTAAAAAAGTTTCCTTGAATCAAGAAGGCAAATGCTGCTTTCAGTGCAGTAGAGGTTTGTGATGTAGTCCAGCCAGGAGTGTGCACAGAGGAGGGCAAATGTTGAAAACACAGGCTACAGTTTCCCCTTTGGAGGCACAAATATGCTTGTATAACCTCTTGGGAGCCAAAACACACGCTTAACTGTCCTTTCATAAGCCAAAATGTGTACTTCAGTATCATCTTTGGGGCCAAAATACTCTTAGGTGTCTTCTCAGGCACCAAATCAAATGTTAAAGTCCCTCTCAGACATAAAAACATGGACTGAATTCCCCTCTTGGGAGCCAAAATGTGCCTTAGTGATCTCTCAAGGGAGTTAAGCTCATGCCAAAGTGCCATCTTTGGGGCCAAACTTGCCCTGTAGTGCCTTCTTTGGGGCAAAAATACACCATAAAATGCCTCTCTGAAGCCAATACACAAGCTTAGGTGCCTTCCCGGGAGCCAAAACATGCACTATAGTAACCTCTTGGTTGCCAAAAATCATGCTCAAGTGACCTTTTTGGGTTAAAACTGGACCTAGGTGTCCTCTTGGTGGCCAGAATACATGAAATACTCTCTCTGAAGCCAAAACACAAGCTAAAGTGCCTTCCTGGGAACCAAAATTTGCACTTCAGTATCCTCTTGGTCACCAAAAAAGCATGCTCAATTGACCTTTCTTTTTACATGTACGTAACTGACCTCTTGGGAGCCAAATATCCCCTCCATAGCCAAAACACATGCTATAGTGCCCTCTTGGGAGCCAAAACATGCACTTTAGTGTCCTCTTGCTTACCAAATAGTATGTTCAAATGACTTTTTTGGATCAAAAAATGCACATAAGGGGCCTCTTGGCAGCCAAAACATGCACTATAGTAACCTCTTGGTTGCCAAAAAAAACATGCTCAAGTGACCTTTTTGGGTCAAAAATGGACCTAAGTGCCCTCTTGGTGGCCAAAATACACGAAATACTCTCATTGAAGCCAAAACACAAGCTTAAGTGCCTTTCTGGGAGCCAAAACATGCACTTCAGTGTCCTCTTGGTTGCCAAAAAGCATGCTCAAGTGACCTTTTTGGATCAAAAAAACGCACATAAGTGGCCTCTTGGGAGCCAAATACACAAAAGTACCTTCCCAGAAACGAAAACATGCACTTAAGTTCCCTTTTGGGAGCCAAAATGTGCTATAGTGATTTTGAGGAGGTTAAGCCAAAACTTGTCAAAGTGCCCTCTTGAGAGCCCAAACACCAAAAAGTGCTTTATTGGGAGCCAAAACACGCGCCTAAGTTCCCTCTTGGGAGCCAAAATGTGTCAAAATGCCTTCCTGGAGCCAAAACATCAGTCCAAGTGTCCTTGTTGTTGGGGCCAAAACGCCACAAAGTACTTTCTTAGGGGCCAAAACACACACTAAAGTGCCCTCCTGGTTGGGGAACTATACCAATCTGTGGTTGAAACATGATAAGCTGACCTCTTAGGAGCCAAAACATGAGCTGTATGGTCCTTTTTTAAATCTTTCACCCCTGCCTTTCAAAATATCTGTGTATGCCAGTGAGTCCAGCAGATGAAAAAGACAGGAGAGCTCTTCTGGGAGATGATTTCAACAAATTTTCATTAGCTTTCCATGAACGATGATGCTGCAGATCTTCAATAAAAGCCAGCAGCATGCAGAGCGGATGGAGAAAGCTGAATTTTCCTCCAGGCAGAGCATGCAAACCTGGTTCTATATTTAACCAGACACAGCTAAAGATTGATAATTTCCATTCAAGTCTCCACAGCTGGTTTGCAAACAAGCAAAAGCAGGAATGACCCCTCGTTCTATAAGATTAAGAGCTACATCACATGATAAGGCTGCAAAAACACAAGAGTGCATCTGTAACAACTGAATGTGAATTTTGTAGAAAATAAAGGAACAATGATGGTGTTAAAAGTGAATGGAAAGATGCTGAATCAGTACAGGTGTTGTAACTAATTCAGCTTGGAGGAGAATTTTACTGCAGGTCCGTGGGAGAAAACCTGAGAGCGTCTTTCATGAAAACCCTGATCAGCCTCCTTAAAAATGTACAAAAGAACTTTTCCAGCATTAGGAACTTCTTCTTCTGCTTCCTTGGAAGAAAAAAAGCAGGCCGTTGAGCTGAAGAAGCACTTAAAACACGCAGCCTCCAGAGGCAGAAGACGAAGAAGAAACATGACCGCCGAGGGAGCGAAAGGATCCTGGGTTTAGATTAAAGTAATAATCATGGAGAACGTTTCCAAAGCTGCTCAGAGACGCACTGAAGGCAAAACAGGAGGAGGAGGAGGAGGAGGAGGAGGATTCATTCAAAGATTCTCTAACGCAGGCCTGCAAAACTATCACACACACGCACACACACACACACACACACACACACACACAGAGGCAGTGGAGCGCACACACATGGACACACACAGCTGCCTGATTGCCTGTATATAATGATAGCTGTGAGGGTTTACCGACTGCTGGAGTCCAGCCAGCTGCTGTGGAGGTCCCAGCGAGGACGGACAAACCGCACTTTGATTGGAGAGCATTTGTTTGTTTGTTTGTTTTTATTTTACTTTTTTTGACCTGGGCTCATTTATCTCTATGTGAAATCCGTCAGTATATAAATGCATTACAGATCTTAAAGAGGAGCTTTCTGCGTTACTGTATTTTCAAATATGGAAATAAAATGCTGGAGCTTCAGGCTGAATGTGCGCAGATTTTCAAACCTCTACATCAGGGGCGGATCTAGAAAAATATTTATGGGGGGGCAAGAGAGGGGCAGTCAATTTTTAAGTGGTGGTAAAATGGAAGAAGAAGACTATGTGCTGGATTAATTTAACATTAGGGGACCATACTCTGAAAACCAAAAAGAGGACCCTCTACCAAAGACCACAAAGTAGCTTCATAATCCAAACATTTATTTAAAACACTTCTTTTGTATTAATGTGAAAATTTGTATAATGGCAAATTTTTAAAGAAGTATTGAGCCAATTTCTGCCTGTAGAAAATAACAAATTTTAAAAAATGACTTTGTTGAGATGTCCCCTTTGCACATCTAAAGTCAAAAATTTTGATACATGGCAAATAAATTTTAACTTTTGCCCCATAATTGTGACTTTTTATCTCAGTATTTTGACTTTTGTATCTCAAATTGTTGACTTTTGAGCTCAAAATCAGATTTTTATAAACCCCAAATTTCAACTTTTGCCCTATAATTTTCATTAACTTTCTCAATATTTTGACTTTTGAACTCAATTATTTTTTTGTTGGTCAAAATTCTAACTTTGGCCAACAATTTCAACTTTGTATTTCAGAATTTGACTCAGATATCTCATACAATCGCCTTCTTAACTCATAATCTAATCATTACTTGCTCAAAAATTTCAACTTATGTCCTGTAATTTTGACTAATTAGCTTATAATTTTGACTTTTACACTTAATATTAGATCTTTTTTAGCTCAATATTTCAATTTTTGCCCCTTAATTTTGACTACTTATCCCCAATTTTTTACTATTCAACTTGAAATATGATTTGTAAGCTCAAAATTTCAAATAGAAAGTCAAAAAAATGTTGAGGTATGGCAAAAAGTTCAACTTTTGTCCCATAATTTTGACTAATTATCTCAAAATTTTGCCTTTATACTCAAAAATGTGATTTGTAAGCTCAAAATTTTGACATTTTCTCATAATGTTAACTAATCGCATAGGTAGTCAGTCAAGGGGGCAGCTGCCACCCAATGCCCCCCCCCTGTAGATCCGCCCCTGCTATACTTATTAAACCTCTTTTTACACCATAAAAACTTCATATCAGAAGATTTCTGAGTCACTTTTGTTTATTCATGCACAGTAATAGAACAGTTTTAAATGGTCGTTTTTAAAGCAGATGGCTCAGAGAGAAAGGGTAAACGCTATTTATACCAGGGTGACGTCAACGCCCCGCTGAGGTCAGACTGCTCCAAACAGGTCTGGACACACCCTGCATGAGCCAGCGAACAACAGATGAACACTCTTATGCTTTCTAATAAATCCTGATTTTATTTCAGATTCCTTTTCTTCCTTCTCCTTCTTAGGTTTTTCTTAATCCGAGCTCAAAGACACAGACACATTAATGATTCAGCTTTCTCAAAGAAGCTGAATCATTACAACTGTGGATTGTCGACAGAACAAATGCATTTCTTTCCTCAGACTTTTTATTCAATAACACCGTCTTTGGTGGCAATACATCCTTCTTTTACTAAGGTGGGAAGCAAACGTAAATGTCTCACAGATCCTTTTTAATGACACATATAAACTGAGAGATCAAAGCTATGCCAATAGAAGTGAAGAAGCTTCTTTACTATACGTATACCAGAAAAATTCTGCAGCTCTAAAATATTCAGTTGCTTGTTCAAACGTCACTAACAGCAGGGATGAAAGAGAGAAAATGTAAATACATAATGCATTTGTTTTGGCTCTTAAGTGGGCACTGTTGCATATTTAAGCTTCAAAGAAGAGGGCATTTTGGCATGTGTTTTGGCTCCCATGAGGACACTTTATCATGTCTCAAACAGCCAAAGGGGGCAGATATTTGTGATTTGCCAACCAAGACGGCACTTTAGCGCATTTGTCTCCCAAAAAAGCAGTTTGGGTGTGTTTTGGCTCCCAAGATTGCATCCCAGGTCACATTTTGGCTCCCAAAAGGACATTTTTGCACTTGTTTTGGCTCCCAAAAGGACACTGGAGTCAGTTTTGGCTCCTAAGATAACACTTCAGGTCACATTTTGGCTTCCATGGGGGAATTTGAGCACATTTTGGCTCCCTAAGAAACACTAACAGTTATTATTAAGCTCATAACTGGCTACCATGAGGGGACCAAAGCATGTGTTTTGGTTCCAAGGACAGCAGTTTATCAAGTTTTAAAAGGCCAGAGGGTCAGATTTGTGTGGTTTGCCAACAGGGACGGCACTTTAGCACTGGTTTGGCTCCTAAAAGGACATTCTACTATGTGTTTTGGCTTCCATGAGGGCATTTTAGCACTTATTTTGGCTCCCTAAGGTCTATTGTAGACAGTTGTATATACCAATAAGGCACCAAAGCATGTGTTTTGGCTCCAAGGACAGCAGTTTATCAAGTTTTAAAAAGCCACAGGGGAAGATATGTGTGGTTTGCCAACCAGGAGAACGTTTTTGCACGGGTTTAGCTCCTTAAAGGGCACTCTAGCATGTGTTTTGGTTTCCATTAGGGCATTTTCGCACTTATTTTGGCTCCCTAAGGTCTATTGTAGACAGTTGTATATACCAATAAGGCACTAAAATATGTGTTTTGGCTCCCAGAAGTCCAGTTTATCAAGTTTTACACAGCCAGAAGGGCAGATTTGTGTAGTTTGCCAACCAAGACAGCGGTGTAGCAAATTTTCAGCTCCAAAAAAAGGACACTTATGTATCGTTAAGGCTCCCAAACAGACACTCTAGCCAGCTCTGACTCCCAAGAGGCCAGTTTAATCAAGGTTTAAGCAGCCAAAAGGGCAGATTTTACATGGTTTGTAAAACAGGACAGCACTGTAGCATGCAATTGGCTCCCAAAAGGATACTTAGGGATGTGTTTTGGCTCCCAAGAGGATATTTTTGCACATTTTGGCTCCCACAAGCACACTTTGGCCAGTTTTGTTTACCATGAGGACACTTTAAGTCAACATTTTTTCTTTTTTTCTGCTTTGGAAGCTAGACTGCAATGTTGGTAACAGGTCAAATGAGCAAGTTACAGAGACCAACTTTAGGATAGTAGTTAATGTCTTTACTTATCAGCTTGTTTTTTCAATATTTTTTGGGTTGGTCCAAGTCACATAGACGTCATCACCAACCTCCTGCCTGCATACTTTCTGACTTTTCTTCAACACTGGAGAAAATCTGGATAAAGGTCGAAACGTCCACACATGCATGAATATTTCTGTAAGTTTTCAGGAGTTGGTGCATTCATGGAGTTTAACAACAGACGAGAGAGTCAGATGGATTCTCTCCACTGAGCTTTTCTGTCTCTGTCTCTCTCTCAATGGTTGCACATTTGAACAGCTTGATGATGCTCCTCGCCGCTCTCTCCGGGCTGCTGATTGGCTGACAGAGTGCCTCCTGGCTCTCATTATGACATGTAGTGCAGACCCATTCAAGCTGAACTCTCTTGTGTGTTTAGTTGTCAATGAAATATAGATGAAGCAGAGATAAGGCACAATGGAAGAAGGTGAAATAGAGCGAGTGGAGGCTTTGATTGTCATGTGCCGAGTTAAAGCAAACAGAGGTGCACCGGGCCGGAGGCAAACATTAATTTACTGACTATTCAAAGTGCCTTGGAGCAAACACCTGGCTGGAATTTCTTCATGTTTGATTCGATCAAACTTCACATTCAGCCTCGTGGCTCAGCTTTATGCAAAACTCATCCTTCTTTGTTCCACTGCTGCAGCTTCCACCGGCTGAGCTCAGCCCACAGACCACGTACAGGAAGCAACATCAATCACCGCCGAGTCTTTTGACGCAAGTCGCGTCCCGTAATTAGATTTGGGCTGTCCTGCAGTCTGAGAATCAATCCTGGTGCTGCCTTCGCGGCGCGCGGTACAGTTAGCTGACTGTCCACGCGCTGCACCGTGCATTAAATCCCGGGTAATGGATGGATCTGTTCTGAGTGTGTGCTCTCTGCAGACTCACTCCTCTGCTGCTCTGCGCGTGCGTGAGTGTGTGTGTGCGTGCGTGCAACGGACAGGAAAACACGGGGTTACCTCTGATGTGTGCGTGTGAAAACTCATCTTAAACACAATTTTTAAGCAAGAAAGGATGGAAACAACCTGAACACCATTATTAAAACAACTTTCATGGAAAGATGTACAAAGTCTCTAGAATAAGACCTGAAATTGTGCAAAAGCTGCTTAATTTCTCTTATTTTGCTGCTTTTTATGGTAAATGCCTTGAGTGTTGAAGGAAATTCAAACTGTATGCTCATTAGAAAAATATATTTGATGATCAGAATCATCACTTTCTGATCAAATGTGATGTATTTTAAACAAAAATGTATTTAAAACTTACTTTCAGAGGCTCAAACTCTTCAAAAGTTCTCCAACTCTTGCGTCAATTACGCGCACACTGA
>RPOG01002670.1:22938-84819 GCA_008086565.1 Thalassoma bifasciatum
CTTTTGACGCAAGTCGCGTCCCGTAATTAGATTTGGGCTGTCCTGCAGTCTGAGAATCAATCCTGGTGCTGCCTTCGCGGCGCGCGGTACAGTTAGCTGACTGTCCGCGCGCTGCACCGTGCATTAAATCCCGGGTAATGGATGGATCTGTTCTGAGTGTGTGCTCTCTGCAGACTCACTCCTCTGCTGCTCTGCGCGTGCGTGAGTGTGTGTGTGTGTGCGTGCAACGGACAGGAAAACACGGGGTTACCTCTGATGTGTGCGTGTGAAAACTCATCTTAAACACAATTTTTAAGCAAGAAAGGATGGAAACAACCTGAACACCATTATTAACCTCTTATACTTCTCTAGGTCCTTGGCGATCGGTTCACCATTTGTTTTTATGTTGGCAAAGCATAAACAGTAATGCCTTCGTCAAAAATTTGAATTCTATACGTTGTTAGAAAGCTGAGATTCTTCACATTTCAGTCACCAAGTTGTTTTGTTTTTTTTTACAGTTTTCTTCACCAACAAAACATATTTAGTGAGAGAATCACTCACAACAACTGGGACGTCCTACCTGTTTGGGGTCATTACGTCACATCCTGACGCCCGTACCCTGAATATTCACTCTCCTTTCCACCAGAGGAATCCAGAGTTCAAACATATCAAAAGTGTTGTTTCATCAAATTATTCCAAGTGGTGAAATTTCTCCTGTAAAGTCCGTTGTTTGTCTGTCTGTCGTGTCCGTTCTCATCAATAACAGCAGCTTCACAGTCTTAGAACATTTCCTCCTCAATGTCAATCTGGCAAAACTGGGTGTGTTTGTTTATTCTAGGGTTCTAGCTGCATGAAAAAAGTGACCCTATCATTATATGTTGAGTTTTCATTCCAGGGCAGCTTGTGAAAGACAACAAGAGCTTCCTGCTTGCACAATGGTTTTACTTAAAAGCTCCATCAAAGAGTCATTTGTTTGTCAGTCACTCATACAGCTAACCAATCTCCTTACAGTTCACACAAAGCCAGCTGTAGCCAATAAGATCATTGGCGAGACCTATTTGTTGCCTTGCATCGTCATTCACATCCATGTTTTCGCAACAGAAAAGGAACAATCTATGACTTGAGGCTAAAATTCATGACTTTTGGCAAACCTTTTTACAAAGAGAGAGCAGTTGACTTTAAAAAGGACACTGGGAACTGACAAAGCTCGGACAGTAAGCACAGCTCTGCTTGGTGTTTGGACACCTGAGACTAAAAACTCTCTAACTCCTACAAGATTTTACCTAAAAAGCTCAAATTTCACCCAGATGTAGGTGACAAAGTGTAGAAGTGATGAAGTGAATGTTTTATGTCTGGCATGAAGCATCTAGAAATTAAGGGTTTTCAAAAATGGTTATAAATACACTATGAGAAAAATGTGTTCCAAGACTTTAGTTACATATTAAAACATGACATTTTCTGAAATTAGAGATTTTAATCTTTCAAATGAGGTGTTACTGATGAATTTTGACATTGTGGTTCTTCAGTTATAAGATTTGAAATATAGTCTGGTTTGGAGGTGAATTAGGTGGGACGTAAAGGGAATTTTGTTGAAAGTACCTTTCTACATGTTTCAGAGATCTTATTCTGGACTTTAACACGTTTTCGACGAATTAAAGAGAATAAAACGACGAAAAATACCATTTACGGAACTCACAACTTCCTTTAAGTTTGACATACGAGTAATCTTTTTATATAAACTACTAGTCTTAGTAGTGAAAGACTAGTTTACACTACATAAATAAACAAAAATGTATTTAAAACTTACTTTCAGAGGCTCAAACTCTTCAAAAGTTCTCCAACTCTTGCGTCAATTACGCGCACACTGACACAATCATCGCCATTAGACTAAAGACACACCAGTGTGGATCCCCCCAGTACCTGCAGTTTCCATTTTGCATATTAAATGATCCAAAAAGGCGGATAAAGATGAGATCTACGTGCAGCCAGGAGCGGAGCGCGGAGGGAGAGAGATGAAGTTCTAGTTCGTCCGCACGTTTGAAGAGAAGAAGAAGAAGAAGAAGGAGAAAGACTTACAGTGCGCAGTGGACCGCGGTGCATCGTGCCGAGCTGATTCTGACTCTCCCTCCTCTTCTTCCTCTTCTTCCTCTTCTCTCTAAACAGCAACAGGGAACAGAGAAAGCATCGCGTTGGAGATTTTCTTCTTTCTTGTCTTGAGCGATGCAGCGGTTTCAGTGCTGCAGTCCAAGGAAGAGACGAGAGAGAAGCAGAGGAGGAGGAAGAGGAGGAGGAGGGAGGGAGGGAGGGAGAGGGGGAGGTGGGAAGCGTGAGTGCGATGGGAGGAGGAGGAGGAGGGGAGCAGGAGTAATAGGCAGACTGAAATCAATAGGCCTGTATCCTACCAACAACACTGAGCATTTCCGTCCAGCACAGAGAGCAGCAGTGATGCAGGAGGGTTTGTTCAATCTCACATGATGAAGGAACAAAGAGGAGGAGGAGGAGGAAGCTCCTGAGAAGAAGTTCACTCAGGGATTAGAAAGACTGTTACAGAGTTAAACCACCCAGGGACTCCTTCATCTCCACTTAACTCTCACAAATCGTCACTTCATTGAACCATAATTCATATTTTATGTCTTAAAATGACACCAGCTCCACTTTAGATTAATATTTTATTCCTTGACTGATGGTTTGATCTGAAAGATGCCAGACTGTAGTGAAAATAATTCAGCTCAGTCACAAAGTACGTGTTAAAAAAATCAGTATCTTGATGAATTAAAACCCCTTATATCCCACCAATTCTGCCCTTTGTACCATGCTGTGTTTCAGAGCTTATAACTGTACAACTACAAAATTCATCAGTGACACCTCATTTGAAAGATTAAAGTCTCTAGTTTCAGAAAATGTCATGTTTTTATATGTGGCTAAAGTCCACATCAAGATCATAGACTGTATAATGAGTGGACATAACGGCTCAAACTGAAGCCTCCAGCAGATGCCCCGCCCCCTGGTGTCTGGCTGCAGTATAGGTCCCCATGCATTCAGGATATGAGCGGGGAAAACTTTAAAAAATTACGATACCTCGTAGAAACGTTTCTCTCATCCTTACACTAAGGTAGTATGACAATGTCATCTGGCTGCATGGTGTTCAGGTGTTTTTTTTTCTGAGAAGTTAGTTTCTCATTAGTTATTGGACGTTAAAAACCGCGATATAAGTTTCGTTATACAATAGTTGACAGCTGCCGTTCGTGAGTAGTTTTTATCTGGGATATAAGAAAATTCTGGAAAGAGAGCCAAAAGGAGACTAAACCCTCTGAAGAAGAAGAAATAAATATTTTTCTTTCTCTTTTTTACTTGGCTCCACCGGAAATTCTCTACTGCGCAGACTCTGGCTGCATAATGGCGGCTAGAGAAACGGGGTTTTTTGGCTTCAAAATCGTAGATCGGTGACAGGTGGAAGCACGCTGTCCATTCTATATACAGTTATTGGTGGTCACACTTTACAGGTTAGAAGAAAAGGCGAAAAAATAATGATGTAAACAGTGTAAACGAAAGCAGACTTCTTCTACTCCAGTTAAATGCTCTGGTAGATGTGTTTCAGCGATACACTGCCCCCTGCAGTTTGGCAATGGAAGCAAACAGACAGCGTGCGGATGGATAAAAAGTCTAAAAGCCCCACGCGTTCTCTCATGCGGATCTTGGGCGTGTTTTTTCCGCGTCTCTCGTCCGTGCGGAAAGCATAACCCAGTCTTTAGAGAGTTTTTAGTCTCAGGCATCCAAACACCAGCAGATGCATTATCATTTTCCACAGTCTAGTGTGACAACTTCGCGCAAACAAAACCAGCTGTATCAATGCTCAGTGTCCTCTTTGTAGTCGTCTTTGTGAAAAAGTTCACCAAGTATCCTGAAATTGAAAAAGGATTGTACCGCTCCTGTTGCGATAGCTGAGCCTGTTAGGAGGATTTTACGCAGCTGCGGCTAACGCAAAGAGCAGTTGTTGTATAAATCAGGCTCTCCTGGCATCAAATCTCTGTGTATCAAGTTAGTAAAATATGCCAAGCTTCGTCAGATTCTCAATGAGGAGGAAATGCTCTAAGACTGTGAAGCTGCTGTTATTGATGAGAACGGACACGACAGACAGACAAACAACGGACTTTACAGGAGAAATTTCACCACTTGGAATAATTTGAAACAACACTTTTGATATGTTTGAACTCTGGATTCCTCTGGTGGAAAGGAGAGTGAATATTCAGGGTACGGGCGACAGGATGTGACATAATGACCACAAAGCACCATCGCCATCTGAGCGATTCTTTCACTAATTACGTTTTATCGGTGAAGTAAACTGTCAAACAAACTTAGTGATTGAAATGTGAAGAATCTAAACTTTCTTATGTTTGACGAAGGCGTTACTGGGAGTGTTAATAAGAAGATTTCTGTGCAGTGAGAGGTGAATATTTCAAGAATCTCTCTTATTGAGTATCCAAGTTACCCGCTAATAAATGAGCTGCAGACAGAGGTTGTAAAATTTTGATAACCAACCCAGCTGCCAACCTCACAGACTCCTGTGTCTCATGAAATAAACTGGTCACTTCTTGTTCCAGGATACACACGATGAGGATGGTTATAAAGCTCATAACATGCCACCTGTGTAACGTAATGATGAAATCTGTCTCTGACTTTCTGCGTTTTGTTCTGCTGAGAGCTCAGTGAGTTCAGCGCGGACGTCTGAGCAGAGAGAGTTCGAGCAATCCCCCAAAAAAGCTCATCTTTTTTTTTCCATGACCAGAAGAAGGAGCCATTAGGAGCCGGAGTGAATGAGCTCTCCTCTCCTCTCTGCTCTCAGAAAGAACCATTAGCGGGGAAATCTCGAGCAGCGAGGAAGGAAGCCCGCGAGGACGTCCCTCTCTCTCTGTCTCATAAAAATGCAGATGCATTTGCATTTCTATCAAGCAGCTGTTGTTTAATTCGAGGGCTGAAATGAATAAAACCAAACACACACTCTCACATTATTCATATCAGGACATGTCTGCACACACACACACACACTGACACACACACACACATGCAGAGGAGAAAAGTACCCGACTGGCAACAGCTTCGCTCTCACATTAACATTGCATGAGCTCAACTCATCATGTCAAAAATCAGGATCTGGGCATGCAAATTTTTCTCTTCATGTGCTCTCTTCTCCTTTTCTATCTTTGCTCTGTCGAAACGTTCACGCTCGTTCTGAAATAGTCTGCAGAATTTCAGCAGGTGAGTGGGCGGACACGGATCATTACTGCGGGAAGAAAGGAAGCAGGAAGAACAAAGAAAAGTTCGCCTCAAGGTTGAAGTTAGTTAGAAGATGTTCCTCAAGGGGCTTCTTACCAGAATTTCAAACATTTTAAATGTTTTGTTGTTCTCTTTGGAATAAGTGTTGAACATATGAAACAGGAAGGTATAAAATGAAGTAAAAAGCACAGACTAGAGTGCTGGAGTGCAAAATTATATCACGACTAATGGCATTATTCTGATGCACCAACCTCAAAAACATGCACTGATTATTTGTGCTGCACTTTCAGACAGAAAATGCACTTTTATAGACAAATTGCAGTTATACAGTAGTTCCCCTCTTTTTATGGGAGGCACCAGGTACTGTCTGCAAAGCTGGAGCCTTTGTGTCAGCTGCAAATTTAAACACCTCAGAATCTAAATTAAACTGTAAGATTTCTAGGCATTATGCATACTTTTTGCACAAGAATATATACATTTATTTATTTTTAATTAAGCGTATGGGAAGGCGTTGTTTAGAAAGCACTTTTCCACAAGTTAAAAAAATAAATAAATGAAAACTTGGCTTCCTTGAGATTTTGTTTTTGCCCATATAAAGACAAAATTTTGAGACAACCAGTCAAATTCGTTGAAAAAAGTCAAGATTTTGAGGCCACAAAGTGTTGAAAATGCGAGAAAAGTCAAAATTTTGGGTTAAAAAATTAGAACTTTGAGATGAAATGTCAAAATTCAAAGATAAGAGGTTGAAATTATGAGATAAAAGGTAAAAACTGTAAGATATATCAAAAATTTGTGACAAAAATGTGAAATTTAGTGATAAAAAGTTTAATTTTGAGACAAAATTTTGAAATTCCAAAATAGAAGTTTAAATTTTTAGACTAAAAATTGACGTATTGTACTCAAAAGTGAGATAAAAATGTTCGATTTTCAAGATTCCAGGACTCCAAGTTAAAAGTGGAGACTTAAAGTTGACATTGTTGTTAAAAATCAAAATTAATGAAGTCCAAATCTTGTTAAATATCAAAATTATGATGAAAGAAGTCAAAGTTTTGGATTAAAAGTTCAAAATCTTAGACAAAAAGTCTGAATTGTGTGATCAAAGTCTAATATCTTCAGCTTAAATGTCAGTATTGTAAGATGAATTTTGATATAAAAAGTGAAAATTCTTGTATAAAAGTCAAAATTTTAAGATATAATTTAAAAATACTTAGATAGAAGTTTAAATTCTGAGATTAAAAGTTGATATTTTGTCATTAAAAGTCAAAATTGCAGGATAATGAACGCAAAAGTTTTAGAAAAATTAAACTTTTGAGGGAAAAGTCAAAATTTTGTGATCAAAGTAAAACATCATTATTGAAAGATGAAGCTTAAATTTTGAGATTAAAAACACGCAAACACACACACATATATATACACACACACAGCTGACCTCCTGAACTGATCAATCCTCACTTGACTTCCCTGAACCTGTCGATATCAAATCCTTGGATAATAGTTCTGAGTAATTTGGCTGGATGAGTGATATGGAGTTAAATTGATTTCTAATTATACACCCCGCTGGACTCATAATTTCACGTGTAAAAAAAAAAAAGGGGGTTGTTAGCACGCTCGGCTTTAGAATGCATCAGGACGCACAGCTTTGTTTCCCCTGTAATTACACACTCCACTCATCTTCCCCATCGTGCGTCACACCCACACACCTCTGAAAAATGTTCTCTGCGAGGAAGGTAATGAGTTGTTTTTGCTATAACTTCCAAACCACTGAGTAAGTACTTTGGATCATGAGCGACTGATTCAAACAAATGAAAGGACAAACTGTTCTCAGAGCTGGAACCAGCAAACCACCAGAACTTAATGTGAAAATGAAAGCTACATTAATCTGGTTAGGAGGGAACTCAAAAAAGAAAAAAATAAGGCTTTTGCAGATAATAAACTATATTCAGGTGCTGTAAGACTGAAGTGTTCTTATGGGAGACAAAACACACTTAAACTTCTTCTTCAAAGCCAAAACACATCCTAAAGTTTCCTTTTTAGGATCCAAAACATGTGCTAAAGTGTCCTCTTATGGATTTCATGTTGGATTCAATCAAAGAAACTTACTTATGGGAGTTGTTTCTCTTCCCCTGCATTGATTGAGGGACTCATCACCTATTTTTACATCCAGTCAAAGCTTCACAGATAGAAAAGACGGCTGTTGTAACTCTTTTCAGAGGAGATTTTGCTTCCACGCGTTCATGGAGCTGAACAGAAAGCTTGTGGGGGTTATTAGCCCTGCAGGTGAAAGCAAGGTTAATTACATGTCTGAACACACAGGGACGATGAAGAGGAGGAGGAGGAGGAGTGGAGATGGATGAGAGGCGGAGAATTGGTCCGAGGGGGGAAATGCAACTTTGGAAGTTGGAGGATTTTCAACATTTGTTGACCTACATGTCCAGAAGATGAAACTAAGATTTATTCTTTTTTTGAGCATCTTTTTCTGACTCTGGAGGAATCAAATTGGACAGTTTTGGCCGTTTTCCTGCAGATCTTTTAATAGCAGCCTGATGGTGCTGTATGAAACGTTAACATGAGACTGTTTATTCCTGCACTGAATAAATACAGAGATTCAAAAAAACAAAAGTGCTAAATGTGATATTTGACGTCTTGTTCTTAAACCTGAAAAGCTCAACAATGACAACAACAGCGGCCTGGTTTGCCTTTTGCTCTTTTAACCCACAGAGAGAAGATCCTTTCTGTCCTCCAACCTGCAAATGCCAAAGTGTCAAGTCATCCTGCTCTTTGGAGAAAATATGACGCAAACAGATTATTTAAGAAGCTGATGATCTTTTTTTTTCTGCTTCTTACATAAGAGCCTGTTTCAAAACCAGATAATGCAGAATTTATTCTTCGAGGAACCTGAAGCTTTGGTGCACAACGTTAGAGCCTCATTATTTATGTAACGTCGGGGACTTGACTTTTAAAGAGACGCTATGTTGAATTTTTATGATGTGCTGGCACACAAATAAACCTGAAAACAATAATTCACCTGTTTTTGTAACAGAATAATGCGACCTCTGTAAAAACAGAGATATAACACAGAGAAAGTGTCTGTTTTCTAAGCGCTGAGAGGACGAAGTTACCCAGAATGACATGAACCTGATGATGCTGCAAAAACGCCTCAGGGATATAACCCTCCTTTTCTTCTTTCACTTTCTTTTCACATCACAGGAACAAATAAAAGCCAGGGGAGCAGAAACAAGAAGAGAAACATCATCATGCTTTTGGAAGTAAAAGCCTGGTTCCAAAAAAAAAAAGTTGTGAGGCCGTGAAAAGTGTTGATAGAAACAGGAAACCCAGGGTGTGTAAAGCTAAAGGAAACAACCTGAGGAGAAACCGCCAAGTCTTCCATCTGTTCTTGATAATTTATTATTTTATTTTTCCTTCACCTCTATTTCAGCGGGAAAATCCCAGTTGAGATACAAAAATCTTGTCCCGGCCAAGACAGCATGTTAGTTAATTAATTGGCATTAAAACAAACACACAAGCCCATCTGATGATCCTTTATCTTAGTTTTAAAATAATCCAAACTTACTACATAGTCCAGTTTTACATGGTCTTGTAGCTTAGACCAGAACGAAGGAATAAAAACACAGATGGCACTTGAAAAAGTAAAAAGCAAGTCCAAAAAACCACAAACAGAATCTTTTCAGATTCATAAAGAGATAATTAAAAAATCTAAGAGCTGACCTATGGATAACTAACTAAAATTGCATTCACTTGACAATAAAAGCAATCCTATTGTTTTTATGGCATAACCATCTCATTAAAACAAGATTTATTCATTTCATTTTATTCATTCTACATGTTTTTGAGAGCACTTGGGGTGAACTCATAGTTGTTTTTTATAATTGTATGTCATTTTATTAGTTGTCTTTGTCTGCAACTTTTTGCTGCCTCTTGGCCAGGACTCCCTTGAAAAAGAGGTTTTTAATCTCAATGGGACTTTTCTGGTAAAATAAAGGATAAATAAAACTAATAATAATAATACTAAAAAAAAATAATGAGACACTATCTTGCAAAAACAGGAGTTTGTGAAATAAGGAATCTAAAAGCTTAAATCCTCATTTCTAAGAATGACGCTCCTTTACAGACATTCAACTTTTGAGACTCAAACATGGCCAATGGAGTGTTTCATCTGATAACACCCAGAGTCTCTATTTTGTCTTTTTCTCATTCCAAACTCATAGACAGGCTGTTTACACAGGAATTTAGCGCTAAAAAGATACAAGATGCATTTTTTTGTCGTCGTACATATTTCAGAGCAATGAAATTGCAGTTTCATCCCACCCAAGGAACATAAGAAGACTATATCATATTACATGGGGAGGATAGGAGTGGAAGAACTGTGGGACAACCAGTGTACGCAGCGCCCCGTTTGTTAGATAAGGAAAACAGAGCACAAGAGGAAGGAGGAGGGAGGAAAAAAAGCAAATACCACACTAGGTCTCTTGGTGGGGGCAAAGTTTGGGATCAGAAAAAAAACACCTCAGCTCATAAGCGAGTCACATGATCTGAGCTGTGGCTCTGATTGGGCAAGCTCTCGATCCTTATATCTTCTAAACGGCTGAGTTAGAGAAAAATTTACCCCCCTCACAGTGTGTGCCATTAGCGAAATAAACGATACAGACGGAGAGAGAGTTTGTACCAGGCTTTAAATACGCTAATGTGTGTATTTAAAGTGTGTACGTGACGTCCGGTGCTTCTGGAGCCAGCCTCAAGCGGTCACTGGAGGAACAGCAGCTTTTTAGCACTTCAGTGTTGTCTAATTTTTTCAGACCGGAGGTTGCCACTTGGTCAAAACAAACATTTAAGGGCCCTAATGGTTGCCAAACCACTCTAATCTGCCCCTTTAGCTGGTTAAAAACTTGAATTAAATATCTTCTTGGGATAAAACAACACACTGAAGTGCCTCCTTGGGAGCCAAAATGCCCCTAAGTACACAATTTGGAGCCAAAACACACACATAAGTGCCCTACTTGTTAGGAAACTGTATGTGCCTTTTTTTCTCTTTCACCCCTGCCCTTCAAAATAAAATACTCTGCACTCCAGACACTAAGTTTTTAAAGGGAGGACAGCATTCAGCATGTTTAGCAACAACATGGCTCTGTAGAAAAAGAGTCCAGCCTGACTTTGTACTTATTGAAAGCATTTGTGCATAATGCAATGAAAAATATGACAAAAGAAACCCAAGGCTGTTTTAGTTTGAAGGCTGTTTGTTGTGTTTGTTTTGCTGAGTGAATTAGCTCATTCTCCTGAATAGTACTCATCTCTGTTTGACAACCAACATGGACGTGTGTGTGTAAGTGTGTGTGTGTGTGTGTTCATGTGTGGGTGTATAGACGCTGTCAAGGCCACTGATGAGTAAGTGTCATGTGAAACTTAATGCAATTTGGCACGTGTGGGCGTCAGAGAGGACAGGACGCATCAGTCAAAGTAACGTGTAATTATTGAGTTGACCTATAGTCCAGTGGGAGTGGGAGAGAAAAAATACACACAAGTGCACAAATTGAGCAACCAAATGGTCATTCATTAAAGTCTGAGGAACGGAGTCAAATCAGCACCAGAAGATGAGCTGGAAGATGAAGAGTGAGAGGGAAACTGGAGGTAAAGAGGAGTGAAACCTACAGAAACATTTGTGGTCTGCATTATGAACCACGGTGAGCCCTGAGGGGAAAGAGGAGGAACAGCAGACCTTTCTTTGACTAGAGACGATGAACATGACTCAGTTTATCCCTCAGGTCAAAACTAGTCACGTCATATGTGCCAATGAAGAGATAAATAACCTGTCAGAGGTGGAAAAGCATTTACATTTCTGTCAAGGTCACAAACAAAACCAAAGTATGTGCATAAGCTACGAGTATAAAGCTAAAGCTCTGTACATTCTGCATGAACTCCAAAACTCTAACAGCTGACGTCTTTAAATGGATGTTTTTATCATCATATGAAAATGTGAGTTCAAAAAATTAAAATATTGGAGGACACAGGATGAGATTAAAGTTGTGAGATGATGCAGAATCAGAAATATTTGGTACTAAAAATCCAGACTAACCCTGCCATAAAAACACCCGAGCACGTTTTCTCTATATCGCCCCTTATTGGTGAACATTTTCTTGGTCAGACACAAAGTTTGCTGATGTCTACGCAACACATCACACTGCAGAAAACCACGGTGGTAACCAAAATAAAAAAGTTTGAAACACTTTTACAAACCTTTAACATATACATATTTTAAAAATCATTTTCAAAATTCAACACAAAATAAAACTTGTTTACAAAACACTTTAACAAAATGTAGAGCAAATTTACAAGATGGATTGGAATAATCTTTATCACATACAGTAAAACTAGTGTTTAAGCCTTTAGCCAGTATTTTAGCCTTTAGCTCATATTTTAGCCTTTAGCCTGTGTTTTAACCTCTAGCTCATGTTTTAGTGTTTAGCTTGTGTTTTAGCCTTTGGCCTATGTTTTAACCTTTTTTTTGTTTTTAAGCCTTAAGCTTATGTTTTAGCCTTTAACCTGTGCTCTATCACTCTCCTGTTTACCTTTCTTCTGCTCCTCTGTCCCTTTTTCTGTCAGAAAGTTTCTACGATTACTTGTAAATAATCACAGAATTTATTTTCAGCAGAGAAAATCACAGATTTCTGTTCTTAATGCTTAACTCCTTTAGCCAGTGTAGTGATATCATAGACACTTCAGCTTGTTGCTAATCAATCTGATCCAGTCCAAGCTGATTGGAAAGCTAGGAGTTAGAATTTAGAAAGGATCTATTTTAATGCTGATAGTCATTTAAAGCTGTGGATCAGAATCAGGAATAAATCTAGATAAGAATTTTCCTGTATCACCTAAAAAGTCCTCACAGTCCCTTTAATATCCAATGTGGCCCATGAGTTGTTATTTAAGGGGTCAGTCAGTTTGTGTTTATGGAGGGTGATGGGGAAAGACATTGCAGTGCAGGAGTACCAGAGTTTATATGAGTGAAAGTGTTTTGCTTATTGAATGTGTTTCAAACTTTGTGATTTTGGTTTTCAGTTCCCAACCACTGTAGAAAACTGATCACTTATCATCTGGTATCAAGAAACAACTGAGGCACAGGTGAGGTTTGATCACACTGAGTTACAAGAAATCACTAAAAGACATATTTAACATTTTCATATTTCACTTTAAAGGGTAAGAAGGAAAGCACTTCCCTCACTTTGTCCCTGTTATGCATCTACACACTCACACACACACACACACACACACACACACACACACAGACAAGGGTGTAGGAGGTGGGCAATGCCAGCCCATATTGCACTCCATAATTTGTCATCTTCCATTAGGATGGAGGATAATAGATGGATAGTGACAGTGATGTTAATTACTTTCCCCCTCCTTGTCAGCCCCAGATTAGTGAAGAGACGGCAGGAGAGAAAGAAAGAAAGAAAGACCCCTAAACTCTTTTTCTCCCAGCTCCTGATTTTATCCACTGTACATCTTTCATTTAGACCAAATCAGCTCTAAACCTAGGACTCACCAAAATACACACTTTTATTCTATAGTCATCAGAAAGTTTTTTTTCCCAGCACTGTCTCAGGGGAAGTTCCTCTAAATGTTGGTCATTTGTAGGTTTCTTTGCTTTCACTCTTCAGTCCAGCTCATCCCTAAGCAGCTAAAGAATGTAGCCATGCCCTAAACGGTCTTCTCAAGAGTGAAAACAAAAGGTGAGGTTCCCTCCCAGTTGGTGAACAAAGCTAATCCGTCCCCTTGTCACATTAAAACCTGATAAAATGCCCTCTTTGGAGCCAAAATGTGCTAAATTACCCTTTTCTTGGGAGTCAAAACACATGCTAAAGTGCTCTGTCTCTTTGTCTGGATGATATGTGATAGCCTGTATCCCTGGGAGCCAAAATATGGTGAACCACTTCATATAAGACTTTGGAAAGTTGCCTGTTATCAAAGGGTTTAGTGTCCTTCTCATTAGGGACCTAAACATGTGCTTAAGTGCTTTTTTTGTGCCAAACTAGCACTTAAATGCATTCTCGCTTTAGGGCCCTTTTTATGGAGCCAAAACATGCTTAAGTGCTATATTGGGGGCCAAAACACATTTATATGCCCCTCTTGGTGCCAAACAGTGACTAAAGTGCCATCTGGGAACTCAAAACACATGCCAGTGCCCTTCTGGTTGGTGAACCACACTTAGTATCTGCCTCTTTGCCTGGTTAAAAGGTGATAAACCGGCCCTCCTGGGAGCCAAAAGAAGCATAAGTGCCCTTTTCTTTGGACCCAAAATGCACTAATCCCACCTAAGAGCCAAAACTCATGATGAAGTCCCCTCTTGGGAGCCATATGTTTGCTAAAGGGCCCTACTTGGTCTCAAACTTCTGCCAAAGTGACTTTTTGGGAGCCAAAACACATACAGAAGTGCCCTCCTAGTTGGTGGAACACACTGTTCTGTTTTTTTGTCTGGTCAATACATGAAAACCTGTCCTCCTGGGAGCCAAAATATGGTGAACCACTTCATATAAGACTTTGGAAAGTTGCCTGTTATCAAAGGGTTTAGTGTCCTTCTCATTGGGGACCAAAACATGTGCTAAAGTGCCTTTTTTTGTGCCAAACTTGCTCTTAAGTGCATTCTTGGGAGCCAAAACAGGTGCACAACTGCCCTCTTGGCTAGTGAACTACACTAATCATCCTTTTTGCCCTTTTTGGGCACCAAAACTCGCTTTAGGGCCCTTTTTATGGAGCCAAAACATGCTTAAGTGCTGTCTTGGGAGCCAAAACACACTTATGTGCCCTCCTTGGTGCCAAACAGTGACTAAAGTGCCCTCAAAACACATGCCAGTGCCTTCCTGGTTGGTGAACCCCACTCATCTGCCTCCCTCACTGGTTAAAAGGTGATAAACTGGACCTCCTGGGAGCCAAAAGAAGCATAAGTGCCCTTTTGTTGGCTGCCTAACGTGCAAAAGTGCCTTTTTGGGACCCAAAATACGCTAACCCACCCAGCAGCCAAAACACATGATGAAGTCCCATCTTGGGAGCCATATGTTTGCTTAAGTGCCCTACTTGGTCTCAAACTTGTGCCAAAGTGAGTTTTTGGGAGCCAAAACACATACAAAAGTGCTCTCCTAGTTGGAGAACAGCAATATTCTGCTCTCTTAACTGGTTAAAACATGAATCACTGGCCTCCTCTCCCGTTATGAACGAGTTTGGTGCCCTACTCTTGGGAGCCAAAACATGCTAGAACGTTTCCTGTAAGTGCCTGTTTTTTTTTTTTTCACCCCTGCTCTTCAAATTACTTGTGCATACCACTTCTGTCTGTTGTTTCTGAAGAAGATTTAAACCTCTCTGAAACAGCTCCCCCTGCTTAGTTTGCACAGCAGCTGCTCTTAAATAAAAGCAGTTTTTGTTTCTTTACGCATAAACAGATTTTTAACTCAAACCCAGCTCTGACACAGTTCAACCATCTCCCTCTGTGATCTGTTTACAGCTCATACACACTCCACAAACACCAGAGCTTCAGCTACTGAGTCTGAATATCAGCGATAATTGAATGGCCCGCTCAACAGTTGAATATAATCTATTTTATGGTGAGATATTATTCCAGAAAGCTTTGTGAAGAGGAACGCAGGCCTGGGGGTGAAATATGGCGCACAGAGTGACAGCAGCTCTATGAAGTATTGACTGCTCCTCACAGGGATTCATGTTTGATTAAGCGTCCGAGAGCGACGGGAGGTGATACATGAGAGCGCAGGGCGAGGGTTAAAGAAGAGACTACAAATATTGATCAATGATGGGGTGGTAAACAGAGCGGGGGCAGAAAGCAGAGTGATGTATAACAGGAGGGAGTGGACGCCGCTCGGATTATCACTCACATTTTCCCGTCAGAGCTTTTAAAGAGGTTACAGGGTGGTGCATGGAAATCTTCACGCACGTTTGGATGTCTGCGTCTGTGTGCGGTGTAATTGAATCAATGCACAGGGGCCGGTGTTACTCTGCAGCTCCTCTAGAAATAACCGTCGCCTACATGACAAGGCTAATCCTATTACGGCGCTGCTCAGTCTCCGCTTTAACAACCTCATGGTCTGACGACGGCCCGTGGCACCGGCTCAGAGGAACAAGAGGCGATCTGAAGTCAGGTTCTGACGCCGTCGCTGGACAATTTCCTGCAGCGTGGAAGATATTTAACTGGATCTGATGTCAGGGTGACTCAGCAAGAGGTAGATTTAATAACAGCAGAGTCATCTTTGAAGAAGATAGCGCAGGTAGACCGCGCTATTACTGGACTCATTACCATTCTGAGGCCTGCAGAATAACACACACATGAAATCACATCTTTAAGGACATCCTTATTTAAACCTGGTTGGTTTTATTTTAACGTTAAAATGTGACATAATCCAAATGGTCACTCTTCAAACTAGGGCTGAATGATTTGCAAAAATAATCCAATTGGGATTATTATTTCCTATATAGCAACTGCGATTATTTCCATGTTCCCCATCTTATGTTATGAAACAAACATTATAGGAAATAGTGACATACTGCACAAAACCAACCCACTATGATGACTATTTGTGACTACTTTTTGTTCATTTTGGAGCCTTTTCATGTCTTTTTTTTCTGTTTTGCACAGTTTTTTTTAATCTTCTGACTGTTTTCCAGGTTGTATCCCAATTTTCTTGCCAATTTTTGCCCATTTTTGACACTGTTCACTCTTTTTTGCCACTTTTGGACAGTTACCTTATGACTATTTTCCAAACTTTGTCATTTTTTGTTACTTTTGGCCATTATTTAACCAATTCTCAATGTTTTTTGACACTTTTTCCACCATTTGTACGACTTTCAGACTTTAATTCAAGTTTTATTCAAAAATTTCTTGCCATGTTTTGTTGCTTTTTGGCAATTTAAGACACTTTTCACTTATTTTTTTCCCATTTTTTTGGCCCAATCCTGCTACTCTTAGTATTTTCCAGGTCATATCCCAATTTTCTTGCCAATTTTTGTTGTTTTTGCCTATTTCTCACACTGCTCACTCTTTTTTGTCACTTTTGGACAGTTACCCTCTAACTATTTTCCAAACTGTCTTGTCATTCTTTGTTTCTTTTTGGCCATTATTTTACCACTTTTCAATATTTTTTGACACTTTTTTCCCACCTTTTGTACAACTTTCTGAATTTTATTCAAGTTTTTCTCACAATTTTCTTGCCATTTTTTGTTGCTTTTTGGCTATTTTAGACACTTTTCACTTTTATTTTGACTGTTTTGGACAATTTTTTGCTGCCTTCTGACTATTTTCCAGGTCATATCCCAATATGTATTGTTTTTGCCCATTTCTAACACTGCTTACTCTTTTATCACTTTTGGACAGTCACCCTCTGACTTTTCTCTGAACTTTCTTGTCCTTTTTTGTTATTCTTTGGCCATTATTTAGCCACTTTTCAATATTCTTTGACACTTTATTTCCACCGTTTGTACTACTTTCTGACTTATATTCGAGTTTTCTCAAAATTTTCTTGCCATTTTCTGTTGTTTTTTGGCCATTTTAGACACTTTTTGACTGTGTTCGACAAATTTTTGCAACCTCCTGACTATTTTCCAGGTTATTTCCCAATTTTCTTGCCAATATTTGTTGTTTTTGCCCAATTTTCTCACACTTCTCACTCATTTTTGCCACTTTCGGACAGTTACCATCTGACTTATTTTCCAATTTTTATCCAAACTTTCTTCTCATTTTTTGTTGACTTGGACCATTTTTACCACTTTCCAATGTTTTTTTGAAACTTTATTTCACCGTTTGTACTACTTTCTGACTTTTATTCAAGTTGTCTCAAAATTTTCTTGCCATTCTTAAGTTGCTTTTGGGCCATTTTAGACACATTTTTCTTTTTTTGACTGTTTTGGACAAGTTTTTGCTACCATCTGACCATTTTCCAGGTCATATCACAATTTTTTGTGTATTTTTCTCTTTTTGGCCAAATTTTGCTACTCTAATAATTTTCCTTGTTTCAGCCCAATTTTCTTGCCAATTTTTATTGTTTTCTGCCCATTTTTGACACTGCTCACTCTTTTGTTGTCAGTTTTGGACAGTTACCTTCTGACTATTTTCCAAATTTTATCCAAACTGTCTTGCCATTTTTTGTTGACTTGGACCATTTTTACCACTTTCCAATGTTTTTTGACACTTTATTTTCGCTGTTTTTACTACTTCGTGACTTTTATCCAAGTTTTCTCAAAATTTTCTTGCCAGGTTTTGTTGCTTTTTGGCCAATTTAGACACTTTTCACTCTTTTTTGACTGTTTTGGCCCACTTTTGCTACTCTTAGTATTTTCTAGGCCTTATCCCAATTTTCTTGCCCATTTATTTTATATTCTGCCCATTTTTGACACTATTCACTCTTTTTTGCCACTTGTGGACCAGTTTTTTGTATTACCTTCTGACTATTTTCCAAATTGTACCCAAGCTTTCTTGTCATTTTTTGTTTCTTTTTGGCCCTTTTGGACACTTTTTTGCCATTTTTGGCTCTATTTTGCTACTCTGAGTACTTTCCAGGTTTTAGCCTAAATTTGTTGCCAATTCTTGTTGCCTTTCGGTAATATTTGCCACCTTGAACTATTTTTTTTTTCCACTTATTGCAACACTTTGCTGTTTTCGCCTCTATATTTTTTTACTACTTAGATTTTTCCTTATGTAAAGATAGTTTTTGACACCTTTTCTTTGGTTGAGCAGGGTTGAACTCTGGTGTAGAACAAAACGCATGCACTGCAAAAAAAGTATCTGATATTTTGACACATTTCAGGTTATAGAAATCTTGAATATTTAAAACAATACTGATGAAATCCAAATCTTGACCCAGCCATAAAAACATCTTGACATATTTTCCCACCTCGCCCCTCATGGAGAACATTTTCCTCGGTCAGAAGTAGAGTTTGCTGATGTTAACGCAGCAGGTTACGCTATAGAAAACTGACCATTCATAATCTGGTATTAAGAGACACCTGAGGGACAGGTGAGGTTTGATTTCATCAGTCTATAAAGATGGAATCGACTTAAACCTGCACTGAGGAAAAGATGCATTATTTTCTCTACACAGTCGTGAAATGCAGAACCTTGGAATTCCTCCTGTTTAATGATTCAGTACCAGTGCCAGCATGAACCTTCAAATACTTCAAAGTGCCGCTGAGGCTTGCAGAGGGAGACGATTGTGCCCAAACTGGCAGGCGAAGACGAAACAAAAGGAGAAATAACAGAGAATCAGAGCCAGAGAGGCAGAGGAAGATGGATGAGATGAAAATATTATGATCCGTCTTTGTGCATTATGTGTCATCGTATCATTGTGTGACAGTGATGGGAGCTGATTTGCATTACACTGAGGATTCCTCTTTTAAGAGAATGAAGCAGATGAGCGGTGAAGGCAATCAGAAACTTCCCTCCCACACCGAATGTCTCACGCAACACTTCACCACGCTATGACTCACAGATGGGAATTCCTCGGGTGGTGAATCCGGCTGCTACAGTAGATCCTGGGCTCAGCACTTTCATGTGAATCGAGCTGACAGGTTAAAGCTATAAATGAAACCTTCTCTTAATTACCTCCATAACAAGCAGCCGTTAGTTTGTGCAGGCCGAGGAGAGGACTCTGCTTTGTCCTATTAGTGTGAGCACGCCGCTTTGTCGCATCCATCACGACTCCTTTTGCTGTAGTTAGAGTACAGATAATGTGCTCCCAGATTCACTGCAGCCATTAAAGGCCCGGCTAAATCCAGCAGACCCCCACTATTCTCCTCAGAGATAAACAAACACGGGGATACTGCAGCGTACGGGAGATAAAAATAGCCTGGTACTCAGCTCGATGGAGAGCTTTAGATCTTCTGGTTTTTATTTCCAGTAGGTGCCCGTGTGCCTGTGCCAGCTTGAAAACAAAAATGTTTAGATTAACACAGTTTGATGATACAATAAAATAACCATAAAGCAGCTTTATGAGCCTTTGCACACCCCAGCTATTTCACATCTCAACCCACTCACAGCTTCAACAACACATCTCTGTCTCTGAAATGGTGCAAGATCTGCCGGGAGCAGGTTTCACTTCTGCTGCAGTTATTTTGCCAGCGCCACCTTGCATCATTTGGTCGGCCGTTTGGATCGTGAGTCACCGGTCAGCAGCCGAATAGATGTTGTTGTAGGACACTTCACTGTGAGTGCGGGAAGTCATAAGTCTTCTTTTGCATCACTGTGTCTGACCACTCTGCTCCTCCAGTGTTATAAAACCCTGCCCTCAGGCCCAAGTTTCCCTTTTCTCCAAACTATGCCAGACAAGCTCAGCAGCTCAGGTCACTACTCATGCACTATCTCACACATGTTGTCTTTTTATTAATACTTAAATACCAGGTGAGTGAGGTGAGTTGTTAAGTGGAGATCTGTGATTTATGTACAAACAGAAGTGAATCCTTCAGGTTTGTATTCAGCGTTCAATGACTGTTTTCTAAACAATGACTGAAACTCACGTCTTTTACATTCCTGTCATTTATTATTCATTCACTCTGGCTCCCAGTCAATGTTGCCCTACATTACATCAATGCAGCCAAAGAGCGAAGCCTGTGCAAACAGCAAGTCAGAGCTCAGCCTGTGAACGCCTCTGAGAAATGAAACAGATAAGATACAGAGAGTGGGATCTACTGCAAACATACAGAGGTCACATTATTGGATAATATGTTAAACACATGAACCAAATCATTCACCAGTTAATCTAAGCTTTTTGATTATGTTGTTTGTTTGTTTTTCTTCCAAGTCAAGGATTTGAAGATGCAAAGATTTTAAAGAATTTTGACGGCTGTGAAGTGCCATCTTTGGAGACACAATTTACACGAAGGTTGGGACCAAAGCTGCTCTCTTAGGAACCAAAATGCATAATACAATGCCTTTTTAAAAGCCAAAACACATGGTAAAGTGTCCTTCAGGGGACAAAAATACATGTTAAAAAGTTCCACGTGTTAACACACAAAAACACTCAGAAATTACTTCAAAAGGGAGCTAAATGTATGCCAAAGTATTCCTTTTGGAGCCAAAACAAGTGCCACAGTGCCCTCAAAGAAGCCAAAGTTTTTCTTGCAGGAGCCAAAACATGCCTCAAAGAGCCTTTTTGGAGCCAAAATGTGCAAAGTTAATGTCTTTGGGGGGCTGAAACTTATGCATAAGGGTTGTTTTCAGAGCCAAGATATGTGCTTAAGTGTCCTCTTAGCAGCCAAAATTCACAAAAGTGTCTGCTTGGGAGTTAAAACACGTGGTAAAGTGCACTCTTGAGAGCCACAATGCACAAAAGTGTCCTCACAGGAGTCAGAGCAGCCTAAAAGTGTCCACACAGGAGTCAAAATGCATGATAAAGTGCCTGTCATAAGCCAAAACACACCTCAAAGTGTCCTCTCAGGAATCAAACACCAATTAATTGTGTTTTGGGAGCCAAAACACACACAAAAATGTCTTTTAAGGGTGCCAAAATGCAAACTGAAATGCCCTTTTTGAAGCCAGAATGTGCAATAGTGCCCTCAAAGAAGCCAAGCAACACAAAACTGTCCTTGCAGAAGCCAAAACTAGCCTTAAATAGCCCTTTTTGGAGCCAAATTGCACTCAGTAAGTGTCTTTATTGAGCTAATGCATGTGCCAAAGAGCCCTTTCAAGCCACAAAATGTGCTTAAGTGTCCTCTTTGGAGCCAAATAGTATGACATTCTGCCTTTAATAAGCCAAAACATGCCTCAAAGTGTCCTCTCAGGAATCAAAGCACATGTTAAAATGTCTTTTGGGAGCCAAAACACACAAAAATGCCTTTCAAGGGGGCCAAAATGCATGCTTAAATGCCCTTTTTGGAAGCAAAAAAGCGCTATAATGCCCTCAAAGAAACCAAGCAACACAAAGGTGTCCTTGGGAAAGCCAAAGCATGCCTTAAATAGCTCTTTTTGGAGCCAAATTGCACTCAGTAAGTGTCTTTGTGGAGCCAAAACATGTGCCAAAGAGCCCTATTGAGTAATAAAATGTGCATTAGTGTCCTCTTGGGAGCCAAAATCCTCAAAAGTGTCTATTACCAGAAGTCAAAACATGCCTTAAAGTTTCCTCTTTGTAGCCAAAATGCACACAGTTTGTGCCTTTTCCCTTTAAAATGAGTGTGCATGCCACACTGTTTCATGTCTAAGCATCCACATTTTCTCAGATTTCAATAGAAGACATATCTCTAAAAAGAATGAAGATGAGGAACATGTATTTCACAGAACAGGTGTGAAAGCAAAAGGAGCTGAAGTTGTAGCAGGAGCTGTAGAGATGTGATGTATCCACCAGGTGTCAGAGTATTCCTCTCTTTGAGATTTAAAGCTCTGCTGTGGTGTCTGAGAGGAATCTAAAACAGGGTTAAACTCAGCGCTCAGGCTCTAAAACCAGCAGAGGAGCAAATAACGTGCTGAAGGTGATCATTTATGATGTCAAAATCATTAAAACAGAAGTCAGACTTTCATATCAGCCCACTAAAAGAAGGAGAAACCACTTACATTAGGTTTCATAGGTTATTTTCCTGTATAAAGTGATTGAGTTCAAGGTTAAATTAGTGGTTTAAGTACATACCTCACACACTGAAGCTGCAGTCATTGTTGGAGGGATTTCAAAAACGACATCCTTTCTGTCGATGGCTTTTAAAAAAGACCAGAACATAACTTTAAAAATCATGTGTAAGCTCATTTCTGGCAGCAGCAGAGGGACACTGGTACCACATGGAGTCCAGCAGCCAATCAGACACAGGACCGAGGTAATTAAGAGCTGATGGATCACAGGTGAGACTGCAGTGATCCCTCCATGCCTCTCTAGACTTCTACACTGCAAAAACTCAAAATTGTAGTCTAAATCTAAATCTCTAGTCAAATATCTCATCATATTTAGTTTCAGGTGCAGTTACTTAAAGGGAAACATTTCAGTCAGATATTGGAACTTGTTTCCAGATGGATCATCTTAACTATCTTGTTAAGTGAAAAAGTCTCAAAAGCATCCTGATTTGAGTCATTTCTCAGTTGAAACAAGCTTTAAGTCCTTTTCACAAGGTTTTGAAGCTGCTGGGTTATTAGTTAAAAATAAACACCCAGACCCAAACACCAGAGGCATAGAAAGATATTTATATTCATACATGGGTCAATGATGTGACGTCCCCTTTTTTTGTGTCCGAGTGCAATATTTCCTTCCATCATGAATTGAGTATTTCATCACATGTATTTCTTTATTCTATGAAACCTGTGTTATTTGAACACATCTTTAAACTATTAAAATATAACATGTTTTTTTGTGTTTTGGTTCCTCAAACCCCCAAAATGTCAGGTGGTGCAACCGTCCTGACAAGTATCCACAGTAATTAAACTCTAAAAATTGAATGTCAGTTATTGTAAATGGAAATTAAAAATACAGTGGCATTATTTTATGCTTNGTCAGGGTGGTGCAACCGTAACATTAGACTTTTATTTTAAAGTGAAGAGAATAAAACAGGAAACAGGAAACTGCATCAGCCAGAGGAGCCCAAATGACATTTGTGACCAAGTGGAAAAGTTTGTAGATTTCTCTGAAATACTGATAAAAAAGGTTTTTTCACTTCATTGGTGACTGGAACAATTTCCATGTCAGGTGGTACAACCAATGTAATAATGTGAAATGTTATTTTAACACAAAATTATTTATCTTATTCACAAATAAAAGAAATGAAACACACAAAATGAAAATGTTTGAGTCACTACAGACACTTGAGAAATACTTGCCTATAATTTCACACAGAAAAAATAACAGGAACATATAAATATATTTTCATATATTTGGTTGAGCCACCTGACATTTTTGGGTGCTCAAATTAAAACTACTAAAAAATAATGAACCTAAAAACTTTGAAATGTTGGTCAACTACTGAAATCTGTTAGAAAACATAATTCTTCACCCAGAAATATGTTTTTATCCATTTTCAAAGAACTTATTAAAATATGTTTTTAGACCCTCTTTTTTTCATTGACCTATATATAAAACATAAGTTTCACTAATTGCTGACTGGAGAAATCTAAAGGCAGAGTCATGTTATAGTACGTTAAAATATCACATCATCTGATATTAGATGCACATTCACTCCTGTGTTAATGGTGAAACACACACTCACAAACAAACACACTCACTAATGATAATGTACCTCCATCCCTCACACCTGCAGACCCACATTTAGGTGTTTTGTCACGCTACACTTGTGCAGCTACTTTCCATAATTGATGTACAGAATCGAAGGTGTCTCCTGAAAGAGGAAACACTGAGGAGAGAAACTCTGTCACAGCTGGTGTAAGAAACCTGCAAAGTGTCTCAGTCTGGAGAAATGTCTGGATAAGGAGCGTTGGTGTCACGGTGCAGGATCAAAATTTCACTAACATTCTCTGTTTTCAGGTTATTTAAATTCAGTGGAGTCAAAGCAGAGTCAGTGAGATAAATTCAGAAAGCTGTAAAAGACCAAACACAAGGAATTTCAATGATTATTGCAGAGCATATAAAAACAACTTTACTTTATACTGTCTGCACACTGTGATAGAAGTGAACTGTGAGTCTGAGGAGTGCAGTTGAGATACTACTGAGTGAGGCAGGTGTGTGTGTGTGTGTGTGTGTGTGTGTGTGTGTGTGTGTGTGTGTGTGTGTGTGTGTGTGTCCACTCCCCTCTCCATCCCTGTTGTAAAAAACAACAGAGCAGAACGGCAGCCTGAAATACAGCTCATTTGTCAGTGACACGGGAAAGCTTTGACCTTCCCAAGACAGGCAGGCTTTGCCGACTCAGCGGTTTCCCTTTTCCAGCCGAATTACAGTCGTCATCCGCATGAGTGAGGACGGCTTCTCCTCTCGTACACGGCACCGCACGGCAGCACAGGACACAACAAGCAGGATAACATTCAGTAGCTGAGGCCAAGTGGATAATACTCAATACTGTACTGCACCTGCAACTACAAAAAACATCAAATGTAAAACACTGAATGCTCAAAAATGGAAAGAGTTGGGATACACATCTTTTTATTTCTCTTTTTCTTACAGTTTAGGATCAAATATCAGAGATGTTGCACCAGTACCTGATTTTAGAAGCCTCACGGTTTTGTTGCAGACTTTTTCACAACTCTTTAGAGCAGTGGTGTACACAGAGGGGGGCAGGAGGGGTCACCCATCATGTAGCCAAATTGTTGAGAAGCACAAGTTAAAATGTATCTTTTGAGCCAAACAAATGCTTAAGTGCCCCCCCCTGGTTTGTGAGCTACACTAATTTGCACCTTTGGCTTGTGTATGCATGACAAACTGCCTTCTAAAAGAGTGAAAACACACTCTAAAGTGCTCTTTTGGGAGCCAAAACATGTGCTAGAATATTCTAAAATTATGTCAGGACTCTGTGCAATATCCATAATTTATTTATGTCAGTACTTGTGCAATATTCCATACCTATCTCATCATGTATATACCACACATTTGACCGTACATACTTCGTATTCTATTCTATAATTTATTTTATTTTATATTTTATGCTTGGATTTCGATTTTTGTGTAAGACACTTATGCTTATATTTTTGCTTTCTTATATACTAAAAAAGCAATTTCCCCTAGGGGATTAATAAAGTATTCTGATTCTGATTCTGAAAATATGCTCCAGCGCCCTTTCATGGGCAAAAACCTCTGATAAGGTGTTCTCTTGGGAGGCAAAACACACGCAAAAGCAATGGAGGCTCGGTCCTGTTGTTATGCCCTCATCAAGACAAGACATTTATTTGTTCTTTTATTTTGATAATAATACAATTTGCTGTCATTATTCTCAAGTTGTTGATACACTGCCACTGGTGTTTGATGTTATTTGTATACAACATGCCTACAAAATTGTTGTACATTCCTGATCAATGTGAAATTCAATCTTTTTTTTTTTCTTTAAAACACTTAAGCTCACAAACACATCAAACAGCTGTAAAAGGTTAGAGGGTAAGGAGGAAGTGTTCAGTCTACTTAATAAAAATACCACAGTGCCCTCTGCTGGTACAAACAGGAAACAGTGAGAATTTTGTAGTTCTTATTCCTGTGAGCTGAATCTGAACCTCTTAAGACCCAAGCTTTTGTCTGGTGCTCATTTTTTAATTTTTCCTTGCCATTTACGAATCAGTAAGTTATGTTTTTAGTGTTATTAGTTAGCGACTAGATCTTAGTTATGAGTGTTATTGTTCGTAACTGCACTTTTTCTCACTGAAATGTGTGAAAAGTTGCAGCATCACCAAAAGATGACGTGAGGAGTGTCTCTGAATATGGCAAGTAGATTAAAGTTTTAAAAAAATGAAGTTTCATGAGTCGGAGAGGCAGAAATGTAATGTCCACATATGCAGGCGACAGGTCTTTTTTCTTTCTTTGTCAGAATCAGAATGTGAAACAGCAAATTTACCCCCAGGATTATTAAAATAAGTTTGATAACGATTACGAATCTGATTGGGAAAAATAACAAACAGAAGGAAAAATAAAGGTGGTTATTGTAGACAGTTTTGGATCAGTGATGTCTGGAAATGTAGTGAAGTGAGTATTAACCAACCAAATCTGTGGTAATTCTCTGAGTTCCATCAACATTCAATAGTTTAATAAAACACAAAACCACAACAGATTTTATCTCAAGAGACTTTATGAACAGACAGCTCGACCTGCTGATGTTATGATATTGAAAAAAATCAAACCTCAGGACAAGATAAGGAGTCTGATCTTAACCCACAATGAGAGGAGACTTTTACAGCGCTTAGTCAAACTTCCGAGACTCATCAGACTCATCAGCCTTAACCTTAGGGTTAAAGAAGGAGATATGAGTTCTTTTCTGTGGTAAAAGACTCTTTGTTTTCATGTTGAGCTCTGATAAGCCCGAGTAATGACTCTGATTTAATCCTCTAAGATAAAGTGACCATGAAAACTGAAAACACAGACGACGCTTGTTGCAACAAACAGAGTCTGCACAGTGTTATATCTTATTTTAATAAACCATTACATGAAGGCACACTCAAATTATCATCCTTCAAGTTCATCTTTCAATTTCAGTGATGTGGTGGATTTGATTCAGACACAAAGACATCAATTAGACTTTAAAAAGAGGCTCAAGATTCTCTGATTTTTTTTGTTAAGGAAGGAGATCACTAATGTAACAATACAACGATCAATGCAGACTTAAATAGAAAAAAACAACACGTCTGGTGTCTTTTTTGTACAAGTGAGAGTTGCAGAAATAGCAACAATGGTGGTGATGAGAAATTGTTTTACTGGGAAAGTACAGTTTTCTTTCAACCTTACTCCTTTGAGTCTCTTAATCTTGAAATTACAAATCCCCAAAGCCTTTTTATGACAAAGATAGTGAAAAAAGAGTTTAGTCAGAGCACCACAAGATGCATATGTTGCACAAAGAATATTATATTTAATAAAACAAGCAACAAAAATAGGACAAAGAAAGTATTTTGGCTTCATTTCTCCAGACTTTCCAAAGCAGCGCAGCATGTCAAATATATTCAACAGTGTTCCCATTCTGCTGCAGAAGAGGAAATTGGAGCCACTGGAGGCAAATATTTCTCATCTGTCTGGATGAGAAAGAGTGAGAGGACAAAAAGAGGCCACGCAGCATCCATAATGCATGAGTCCACACTGATCTGTTCTGTCTGCACGGACAAACACGGTCTAATCTGAAGCAGGCTGCTGAAAAACACTGATCATCTCTGCTCAGACCTCACAGGGATCAATACACAGTCAGAAATTATACTGAGTCTATGAACAACCATAGAAAAGCAAAAGTTGAGTCATGAACGAATCAATATTTAAAGATAAAAGATTAATCAGATACAAAAAGGTGCTAAAGTTATGTCAGTTTTATTCAGTTTTATTCAAAGGATAAACCACTTCCACTGCATTGACTGCATATTTTTCATCCTTTGAGTAATAAATCCTACCACTAGGGGGCGTTGCTTTCTTATTTTTTTTTGTTGTTCAAGCATTTTGTAGGGGTGGTTTGCTATAGAAGCCCGTTACAGCCAGTTAAAGAAAAATAAAAAAAATGAAAAAACAGGCTTTGTTGTGATTTTCTTTTTCTTTTTTGTCTTTTGCTCTTGTTGAAATTATATTAATGAGATGAAAAGTCATCATTATGAGGCTAAGAAAGATAAAGTTATGAGATTAAAAATACTTTTTAATCGAAGATTTTGACTGTTTGCCTCATATTTTATTCTTTATCTCATTATTTCTACTTTGTATTACTTAATTTCCGTTTTATCCAGAAATGTTGACTACAACTTGTGATTGCTTTTGGTCCATTTAAGTCACTTTTCACTTCTTTTTTGTCACTTTTGAACCATTTTTTATACTATCTTACTCATATTCAGGCTCTCTTCCAATTTTCTTGCCATTTTTTGTTGTTTTTGATACTTTTGACTCTTTTTTCCATTTTTTGCAAAATTAATAAATAATTTTTAAAAAATGTCTTAATTTTTAAAAATTTGACTCTTACCCAAGTTTAATCCCAACTTTCTTCCCATTTTTGTTGACTCTGGCCATTTTCACCACTTTTCACAGTTTTTGTTAGTTTTTTCCACCAGTTTCTGCTTCTCCCTCATTTTTTGCTGGTTTTTGGCTACTTTAGTTACTTACACTCTTTTTACCACTTTTGGACCATTTCTATTTTTTTTGCAACTTTTTGACTAATTCAAGGTTTTGTCCCAATTTAAATGTCAATTTTTTTGGTCAATTTTTACTACCTCAAACTAAGTTTTATTGCTACTCTTTGCTGTTTTTGCCTCTTTCTTCCACTTAGATTGTTTCTTTTGTAAAGGTAGTCTTTAACAGTTTGTCTCTTTGGCTGAGTAACTCTGGTGTGGAACAGAAAACATCTACTGCAAAAACTGTATCTGATATTTTGACACATTTCAGGTTACAGAAACATTGCACTGTCTACGATTAGACTATTGCAACAGGACATATTGTGATTTGGAGGCAAAAAAAAATTGGTCTGTTTCCAGGTCTGTCAGGTGCTGAGATAATTTATCCGCCTCTGTGTAAATGTGTTTTTCCTGTGCAAATGCAGCATGTTAACACTGGAGCACGCGCTCCTCTTGGTTCCCTTTGCATCTCTGTCCAAGTTGTCCAGTTAGTGTTGTCACTGTGTCAGGATTAGTGTCACAGCTGCTGCACTTGATGAGATAAAACCACACAAACACACACCCCCCCCCCCCCCCCCCCCCCCCCTCTCTCTCTCTCTCTCTCACACACACACACACACATTGTTATTACTGTCTACAAAGCAGCGACCAGCAGAGGGCACAGCAGGCTCACAGAGCAGGTCAAACCGCTCCAACCTTTCCTGTGGCTGCTTATGCAAGACTTTTCCTGAGACTGAACACTGACCCCCCGTCCTCTGAATTTACTCCTCCACAGTCACGTCCACACGCAGCTGGTGCATGAATGCTAATAAATATGGCTTGGGAAGGAAGTGTTTGACACCTGAATAAAGCCAAATAATCCATCCTGCTCCTTTCACTTTTACCTACTTGTAGCAGCTGACCCGTGCAGCTGGAGGGAGGATGTGATTTAATCACATTACAAGCTGATCAGACCCGTGTGAGTCATGGTCGTCCACTCACGGCCTCTAAATGAATCACAGCGGTCAGGGTCAATTTGTATGTCACTGTGATTAGATCAGCTGCTTCAATCTTGACCAGTCAAACCACAGGTTATGCTGAGGCCTGATGGGGCTAATCAAATTATTTATTCACCCTTGTTTTGGCCTCTATCAGATATAAACCATTTGTTTGTAGTATTTATTCTAGAAAGAACTGGTCGGTTGCAAAGGGATGTTTATGGTTCTACACCAAATGTGGATTTGGACCTCCTAATATTGATAAAAAAGTGATGAGAAAGGTTGGTACACCCAGTTTTGGGCTGCATCCAAAGTTTAATTTGACTGTTATTTTATTAAATCAAGCTAACTAAGCTCCGATTACTCACACTAAACAGAACATCTACTCTAGTGGTGCAGTAGAACAAGGTGACCAGGTCCTTTAATGCCACGTGTAAATAACGAAGTCATTAAACGTTAATCTAATAATAACTTGTAGTTTCATGCCCCTGTTTGGTCTTGATCTTATTTTTAAGGACTTTTCAGGGTTGCATATTCTTGAAACATTAGGTCTTTTGCTCACATCTAAAGTTTTCTTGTCTCATCTGATAACAAAGCCTGTAAATTGTTAATTCATAAGAGGAAATTAGAAGAAAAACAGAAAATATTTCCTTTTACGACTTATAAAATCAGTTTGTATAAATTGATAATGGTTTTACAATGTTGTGGTTTCTCCAGCTTTCTAATTCCTATTAACTGAGCTCGGTCCCTCTGCTTCCTGCCACTCACACGTTTCCTTTTACTGGAGAAGAGTTGGATTGTTGCAGCTAATAGAAGTCTTGTGGTTTCTCCTTTTCATTTCAGGTCTCATGACTCCTCCCTGAACAACATCCGACTCACCAACCCATGACACGGCTGAGAGCTCTCGCCTCTCTGAGCCTTCCTATCTCTCTCTCTCTCTCCCTCTCTCTCTCTTTCTCTGCCACCGCTGTTTGAGTAATGGGAGGTTCATATGTGTGTGTTGGTGTAAAAGGTGTGTGCTGAATTGCAAACGGATTATCACTTGACTTGTAGTTAACATAACAGGCTTTAGTGAAGTAGGGTAAAGAGACAGAGAATGTGTTATGTCACTGTTATAATGCTGTTAAATATTTTAAAGCCTTAAATTGGAGTGTACTGCCTGCTGGGTTTCCCCTAACTGAACCACTCAAAATAAGCAAGTCTCTTTCCAAGGCTGTTAATGTCATTAAATCATTAAAACTTGATCTGAAAATGGTTCCTAATGTTTTTCATCACTGAAGGCTGACAGTAAACTCAAATATAAAGATGTCTAAAGAACAAGAGCTATTTGAAAACAACATGTTAGCTTCTCTGCCTAATGCTCCCAAGAGCAGGACTCATACAGTAAATATCTGAATCACAGCCCTGCTTGCGGTCTTCCCTGATTGTTCACTTCAGTCTCCAGAGGGCTGCTGGGACTCTGTGAGGCACTCATGGAGTTGCATAATTGCATTCAGATTAATTTAACAAGTGCTGCAAGTGTTCTTGAATGAATCAGGACTCTGAAATCAAATCAAAATAAAGTGCATGAAAGTGACAGTAATTGCTTAAAAAAAACCCATCCAGAGCAAATGCTATCTTTTTTAAATTCCATCTAAATTATTGCACAGCATAATGATTTAAAGCAACAAAATATTAGCAATTAAAAGGATGAAACCCTCCACATATCCTGCAGTTATCTCATAGGAACATATTTTCCCTTTTGCTCATAAGATATGTATTATCATTTCCATATTATTGTCCTGATGAACCAATACTTATCTCCATTTAATTCAGAATAATTGTATTTCACAGTATGAAATATTTGATATATGTCTGAAGATTTATCCACCTCACTCTTGAGATTTCTGCATGTTTTAAGAATGATTTACCTTTTTTGTTTTCAACTCAACTCAGATTTTATTCCTGAATTATACTGGACTAATCAGAATCAGAATACTTTATTGATCCCTTAGGGGAAATTGCTTTTTTAGTATACAGTTATTCCCATTCAGAAAGTGTTAGAAATAGAAGAAAATAGAAGTATAAGCATAAGCGTCTTACCCAAAAATTGAAATCTGAGCATAAAAATATGAAATACAACAAAATATAGAATAGAATGTTAAGTGTGTACAGTCTACTTTAAATGTGTGGTGTATACATGATGAGATAGTTATGAAATATTGCACAGGGTACTGACATAATTACAGGTAATTAAATGCTTGTGATAGTCTAAAAGAGTAATGTTTGAGCCAAAATCTCATACAGTAGATGAATCAATGTTACGCAACAATAATTGGAACAATAAACTTAAAATCAAATCAAGCTTGAAAGACATCTTTAATCCATTTTGTGTGAGAGAGTGGGTGGGGGCTTTTCCACTGCATTAAAATAGCACGCCTTGCTATCAAATTAGAGCTTATTTTTGATCTCAACCCCTATGTGTCACTGTTTCTGAGAAAGCAGTTTTTATTTTGTGTATAATACATTGGAATAAGATGAAATAAGTGCATAAATACAAGGTTTTGTTTCATCCCTGGAGATATTCTTTCCTTTTCGGGAATGGAAAACCTTTTTGATTCAAACGTCTTAGATTTCAGGGCTTTCCCATCAGTGTTTTTATGCTAAAATAGACCAGCAGCATGCAGTTGTAGTTTGTTGTGAGTTTGAGTCTATTTCCAGAGGGGGGCGGAGCTTCGGTCTGTGTTTAGGAGGAGATTTGGTGACGTCACCGGAGCCAGCGCCCTGCGCAGCACACAAGTCTGAGCACGCGCTCAACCAACTGAAGGAGAAGACGCTCGAGACATCAGTTGAACATGGCGTTGAGCTGCGGAGCTGTCAACGGTTTACAGAGGAAAACAACCACTAACAACACCTCTGTGTTCGCCTGAAAGACTGCAAAACGGACTAACTCCTCACTGGGGAAGATTTCAGGAACATATCTGCTCATTATTTATCATTTCCTGCCACTTTTTTTGGGACTGCTAAAGGAGGTACAGCCTGGGAGCGTAGTTGACAGAAGGTGTAACTAACGTTTAATTACCTGGACAGTTTGACCACAAAATGTGTCACAACCTCTGATTGTCTAACTGGAGCTAACTGGTTGTCGATCCTGTCAAGCCCCCCAGCTATTTGGGTTAACTCCTCAGAGGCATTAGACAGTCAATAATAACACAGCATGACCCAGAGGACTGCTTTGAATTAAGGTACAGACAGTTCAGAGAGCTAACACTACCAGACTTATAGAGTTGTTAAACGAGTGTTAGCATTTAAAGCGTTAAGGAAATGTCTGACAATCAAAGCTGGAACTCTTCTGGTTCCGAGGAAGACCTGGAGCCCAGAGAGGACACTGGACATCTGGTTGGTGTCGTTGACTTAAGCGGAGTCCTCAGTAAAGTAAGTAATTCCTCCAACTACTTAGCTGTGTACATGTCCCAACACACATGCTACATACACCTTAATAACATGCTTAAAATGAGTTTTCCTCATACACTTCAGTGGCTAATATTTCTCAACATGTCCATTTTGTGTTTTGGGGGTGTTACAAGAAAAGCCCCCAAGTGTCACAGATGGGAAATTTAGCAGATGAAACCAGGGGTGGAAGTAATTACCTACAAATACTCAGATTACTGTAATTAAATAGTTTTTGAGGTACTTGTACTGTTATGAGTGGATTTTCAAGTCTGTACTTTTACTTGTACTTAAGTAATCATTATGCCACGTTGTCTAGTTAGTTACTTTTAAAATAATAGTTGAATACTGAGTACAATTTTCATTAATATCTAGACCTTTTATCTGCATAAGGTGATTTGGTAGCAAACAAGCCAATGAAAACCAGGACATATGGATGAAAAACAAAACAGAACAAAAAAATGTTTATGATTGATCGCTAATTGATTTTGTGTTAAGAATTTAACCAGTTAAAAATGCATTCATGGATATTCTATCAATAGTCGTGGCAGCAACTGCACCTCATCTAAATTTGTTTTGGAAATAAAAACTTAAAATGAGAAAAAGAAAGACAAAAAAACAACCAATCAAAATGAGCGAAAAACACTTGTTTTCTATCTTATCAGATATTAATGATTATTGATTGTTAGCATTTTAACTATTGGTAAAGCAAAACACAAAATTTAGAGCCCTATCTGGAGAGGTGACAATGACATCACCAGTTAAAAGTAACTAATAATCTAAGTAGTTCTTTTGACGAATACTCTGTACTTTTACATGAGTATTTTTCTAACACCAGTAATTTTACTTAAGCAATGTAACAGTGCTTGTACTTGAGTACAGATTTTCAGTACTCTTTCCACCACTGGTTGAAACATATGATATGTTAAAATGAGTTTTCCTGATACATTTGGCTGCTTATATTTGTCAACATGTCCATTTTCTATCTCAGGGGTGTTACAAGGAAAAGTCCCCACTATCACAGATGGGAAATTTAGCAGTTGAAACATGATATGTTAAACTTTAATTGACTGCCAGAGGGGGAATTCAGGTGTTGTAGCAACACAGAAATAAAAAGTAAACAAGTAAGTCGATACAACTGGGGAAAAAACAGAAAAAATGAATAAAATGACAGGTATTTAAGCAAGTAGAAGTAAAAATATCTCCAGCAAAAGAGACAAGTTGAGGTAAAATGACATAAGTGATGTAGTCTCATGTTTTATGTTGTACATGTGACTCAACCCTGCCCTTACAAAAGCAGCAATCCAAGAGATGTCAAGCGACAAAAACAGAAAAAAGGAGCAATAAATATAAGTTTAAGGTGGCAAAAGTGGCCAAAAAGCAGGAGAAATTGTGAAGAAAATGGAGAGTAAACTTTGAAAACATTCAGAAAAAGTAATTAAAGAGAAAAAATGACTAAAATAGGCAAAAAGTAGTCACTAGTAGCAAAACAAAATGATCATGTGTCGCCGTCATGCTATAATAAATGTTAATATTAATTTGCAAAAATGTATTATGCCCTAACAACACATAAGAGGGAGAACCTAAAATAATTGCACATTAAATTGCAATTTCAATGCATCGTTCAGCCCTAAATGGATATTCACCTTTATAAGGAACACTATTTGCATACTGAAATCAGAGCGCAGATGTACAAGCTATCAAAAGATTCAGTACTGTTACTGCAAATGGGATATCTTCCTCATGTTGTGCAGCCTCATCCCTTATTTTAACACGAAAATGACGTTTTCCGATTAAAAACAAGGTATTAATAGTAAATAGCATGACTTTTACACTTACACCCCTTCATTCCCTGTGTAATATTTACATCTTTTGCATCATCATCACCCAGCTGATGGCTTATACAAGTGTAAAACACCAGTGTCTGTTAGAGGCAGACACATTCCTGGACTTCATATCTAGGGGTATGAAAATTTCTTTGGATAAAAACAAACCAGTCATGTGCTCGTGACTAATATTTGTTTCTCCTGATGCCCTGGTTCCCATGAGCTTTGGGCTCTTCTTGCCAACACTTTGTAGATCCACGAATCAAAAGCAGCCATTCTGTTATTTTTGTTTTCTATCCCGTGAACTGTCTTCTGATAAATCTTGTTGTAAAATCTGTTTGCAGATATGGGGATGAAATGTAACCACTGTGCAACTTCAAGCGTATCTAAACTGATGCATGCTGCTGAAAAACGGATTAATGTGTATTGTTCTTAATCTAAAAAAACTCGCTGCAAGAACAGACTTGACACTGATTGCTTTCTTTTGCAATGCAACATCAGAAAAATCACAAACTCTTGAATAAAGATCAATCAGTCAAACTTGTTGCTAGTTTGTAAAAAGGCTGAACAATGTGCAAAAATAACCCATCTTACGTGTTGTTGATATCAATTGCTATATTGAAGAGGATGATATATTTGTATTATTTTCAAGGATTTCAAGGAGTTTTATTTGTGATTCAACCCATGTAAAACAAGGGTGGGACAAAATTAGGTTACCCTGGTCCCGGAGCAAGCCCAATCGTAGAAATGAGAATAATAAATATGTACAAATATACAATAAAAAAGAGAATAAAAGAAGAACACAATCAACTAGCCTTTGTAACAAATAGACAGAATAGAATAATAAACTGTGCAAAAATTGCAGTGTGCAAGAAAAAAATCCACAAAAGAAACCTTTTTGCATGTATAGGTGGTTCTAAAAAAATCTAAATATCATGAAAATGTTAAAATCTTTGTTATCACTCAATTCAGAAAGTGGAACCCGGATATTATATCAACTCATTGTACAATGACTGAATTATTTTAGGCCTGTATTATTTGAAATATTGATGATTATGGCTTACAGATTAAGAATAAACAGAATTCAGTGTCTCAGAAAATTAGAATAAAACACAATATGAATCAAAAATGTCAGATCTGTGACTATTTTCCACATTTTCTCCCAACTTATGCCCCTTTTTTTGCTGCTTTTTGATCATTTTTACCACCTTAAACGTATTGTTATTGCTACATCTTGCAATCCAATCTACTTTTTGATTAATTGCTCAGCCCTTTGTCCATTAATGTTCTTCAACAGTGGTATTCAACATGCAGGAACCCTTTTTCCATGTAAACTGAGAGCGCTGTATTAATAACACTGCAAGCTTTTGTTAACATGTTCTGTTTTTCCTCGGTAAACAGACAGTTAAGCCGTCTGCTAAACAACGTGCCGCTAACCTATTTGGCCATATGCTTCTCCTGCACATTTGGTGCAAGACTCTGTTTTGGACAAATTGCCCCAGAGTTTAAAGGAGTTAAGCTGCTGGCAAGCTAATGTGGTATTAATCTGACTGTACGACGGCCGCCTGTAAACAGATTGCACGCTGACCTGCTAACCAAGCATATTCTGAGATTAAGCAGATCTGTTTCCAGAAAAGCTCACCTGTTCAATCATACTGAGTCCAGTACACGTCATACTCTAGGTCTTTGTTAGGATTAATGAGTGTGCACCTTACGTAAAATCCCTCGTGTGTCAGGTTTTCCATTAAGCTTTGCGTTATCAGGTTTGGATAAAGGGTTTTATTTTACTACTCTCCAATGAAAACATGCAACATAACCCTGAAAATGAACTCTGAGTTTCTTTTTTATGGCACAAAACAGAGATAAATCTGAATTAAAGTGTTTGTATTAGACATTAACACAGGTTTGCTTTCTTTTTCACAGTGGACGAATTACATCCATGGATGGCAGGATCGTTGGGTAGTCCTGAAAAACAACACACTGAGCTACTACAAATCTCAAGATGAGACAGAATACGGCTGCCGGGGATCCCTGTGCCTGAGCAAAGCTGTCATTACCGTGAGTACTATTGTAATTCCTCACTCCAAAGCAGCACTTCTCCTTCCTCTTCGCTCATTTGATGCCAGTCCTGTGTTCTTAAACTCAGCTTTATTGGCTCTTTTATCTCCCAGGGATAAATATTGTTCTTTGCGCTTCCTGAGATGGAAACACCAAACAGTTAACGGTCAAACTTACCTCAGCACACAGCCTGCTACCATTTAGCACCCAGCAGGATACGCTTGTGTTTATCTTATTTAAATGTTTATTTAAATTGCAAATGGTGGTTACAAACTACCTCTGTGATCTCACTTCACCTGCTATTTAAACCGAAGGGACTCTCTCTTAGTCGTACACTTGGACTCACACTTGCATGACCATGACATCCAAAGTGAGTATATTATTTTAAACACTAAAAAGATGCTTTGCTAATGAGAGAAAGAGCCATTTCACCCTTTTACTTTAGTGAACCAGCTACAGAAGAAGGGGGCTTATCAGAGTTGTGCTACCTTATTTTTTTGTCTGTCTGATTTTGGGGAAAACACCATAAACTAGAGCTGAACGGTTTTAGAAAAAGATCTAATTGCAGTTTTTCTGGCAGATACAGCTATTTCAATTCGATTCACGATTTTCTTTAAATCAAACTTTAGTGAAGTTTTCACAATGTACAGTAACATTTACAAACTTGACAGAAAATTACATCAAACTATTGAAACATCAAAAGCTACGACTGTAATGCGAAGATGAAAATAAAAACGATGGAGATAAACGGTCGATATTTTAATATGAAAAGTGGAAATTTTTAGAAATGAGGACAAAATTCTAAGACAAATACTCAATCACTCCCAGAGTTTAAGAAATCAGTTTAACATTATGTGAAAAAAGTCCAAACTTTCTCATTTAAGATGACAAAAGTCGAAGATAAAAAAGTCTATGTTTTGAAATAAAGGCAGTGTTTGAGATAAAACGTTGAAATTTTGATATAGAAAGTCCAAACTCTATAATTTAATACAAAATTATAGGATAAAAGGCAAAAAAAATTAAAAAGATTTTTAGATAAATAGTCAAACTTTGACTTTTCTATCACTATTCTTGTTATTTCTAAACTGGACTTTTAAAGTGTATTTTTAGTTATAAAAACTGAAGAACAGAAAGAGCTATCTTTGACTCTTATCTTTTAAAAATGATGTAGTGCAAAATATTCTTAATTGTGTCAAGTTAAATAGAATAAAATCAACAACAATCCCAAGGAAAAAAGGATTTTTCCCAACAGTCTCACACTCAGGACAGGTGTGTGTGAAACAGCTGATTTAACAGATCCTGGGTCAGTCAGGAGCAAAAAAAAATGCAGCTTTAGCGATCACATGATCACGATGTTTAATTTTGCGATCTCGATCAGAAAACGATAAATCATTCAGCCCTACCATAAACCCTCTTGTAGCTACAGTTTTCGCTAATTATAATAAAGATTTCTGTTTTTACTAAAACTTTTATGCCTTCAAGTAGCGCTGAACAATTTACAAAAATAATGTAATTGTGATTATCTTTCCCTATATTACAACTGGGACTCGTTATTTTTAGGTTCCCCATCTTATGTGTTGTTGATGTGAATTGCTATATTGCAGGGAATAATATATTTCTTTACTATTCTCACTTTGAATAAGAAAAGCACTTACATACTTTTTATACAAAGAGTGAATTATCTCAAGCCTTTATTTCTAGATATGTTGATGATCATGGCTTATAGATAATGAAAACCCAAAATTCAGTGTCTCAGATAATTAAAATATAAGATAAAATAGTTATAAAAGGGTATGTAGTTGCTTTATTTTTATGCTCTCGTTACCATTTTTGCTCCTCATGACTGCTTAATGACCATTTTAGTCACTTTTCACCACTTAGATTGTTTCTTTTGTAAAGGTAGTTTTCATCAATTTGTCTCTTCTGCTGCAAATAAATTGTAAATTTGGACTAATCTAAGGTTGAAGAACTATAGCACTGTCTGTGACTAGAATATTGCAGCAGGACATTTGCAATTAAGTGCTACTTTAAAGTTTTTTCACAGAGTGACACAGCAAAAGCAGGATAGTTAGAGAGTAGAAGACAAAATTCAACTTTAGCTGCTTTATAACAGTATACTTAAAACTTAAGATAAATAAAAACAGGGGTTTAATGTACATTTGAAAAGTTAGATTTGACATCTTTGAGCAAAAACGTAGAAATTATTCAAGAATTTCTTTTACAGTGTAACCAAGGGTCATCTACTTATGCCTAAATGATCAATAAGTTAGATAGAGAGATAAATGAATGGATACTTTATTGATCATTCCACCTACTCATTTATCAATTGAAAGTAAAATAGACTTACAAAAGTAATACACAGAACCCATGCAAAGATTAAAATATACTTCAATTTAAACTGATACTATAAACAGTTAAGTAGAAACTCGGTTGAGGCAAAAAAAAAAAGTTCAATCAATCAATCAATCAATCAATCTTTATTTATATAGCGCCAAATCATAACAAACGTTATCTCAAGACACTTTACAAAACATTAGCAGGTTGATACCTGTTAATGTTAGAGTATTTAGTTATTTTATTAACAGAGACCCAACATCAAGACAGGATAAGGAGTGTTATCTCATCTTGATCTGAAAGTTGTTCAGATGTGAGAGAAAAAAAGAAGATAGTCTAAATTAATCAAAAACAGACAGCACAAGCATTAAAAGTGTGATTTAAATAGTAATTGTGAGGTGAAAAATGATGCTTAAGGGATGTTTTTGTGACTAAAGCTAATTAAAGAAGTGTAAATCTGACAACTTTTGTCTGTTCTGTGCTGAAACATTGTATTTTACAAAATCAGACTGGATTGCTTGGTTATTGAAAACCACACTTGGTGTTATTGACAATTCATAATACCATAAAATCTCTCTGTAACTCTCAGCAGGAGAAAAATATTAGTCTTAATAATTAAGTGTCGGCTGAAGACAATTCTCTCTGAAAGTTTCTCTGTGGTTTTTCTGTTCTTTCGAGCACTCTCCTCTCCTCCCCTCCCTCTCTTTCTTCTGTAACCTTTAACACAGTTTTGAGAAGTCTCACATATGTTATATTTGATGTGATTCAGATGTCAGGCATCCATGCACCACACGCTTCTCTCTCTTAAATCCATGAAAGTCGGCCTCTGCTCCTCCCTGGATCCATATGTCGGCCTCAGGCTTGTTTACAGTCAGAATCAGTTGGAGAACTTTACCCCGGCAGTTTCTCAAACTTGTTTTTCTACTCCAAGATCTCCTGATTATTTCTCAAGTTAGGCTTAAGGGTAAGTTCGCTGTCAGGTGGCTGCTGGTTACAACATACTATGTGGCTTGGAAACATCATAAGACTGGTGTTGCTGTATAGGTTTGTAGAAAAGGCAGAGTCATGCATAGTAGCATTAAAACAGAGTCACAAGGCCTCTAAACTTCAATTACAAACTCTCAAAGAGATTCTCTGTGTATTTACTGAAGCAAAATTTCACTGAATTTAACCCCCACAGTTGCTGCTGGACCTTGCATCTTGTTTCATGTTTAACCCAGGTCAGTGTTCGATTGCAGAACTGTCTGCACGTCTCCCCAAAACAGTAACAAGTGGACGTGAATACGTTACTGTTCCCATGCAGAATAAAACAGGCTTTTCTGTTGGCTGTATTTGTTCAGCTTCATCCATTCCCAGCCTGCGTAAACATTAACCTCCGTGTGGTGATCTTTTACAGTCATTTCTCATTCCAATGGAAAAGTTGTGGGAATAAATACTGAGGAGCTATAGTTAGTGACAGTCAAACATGAGCACTTATTGCCTTTTTTGAACATTTTTATCTTCTGTTTTGCCAGTAATTCTCTTTTAGCCCTTTCTCATGTTTACTCTTCATGAGAAGTAGATAGTACAGTGTGTTCTCAGTTGGGCTTGTAATGTTTCCAGGAGTATTTTTAAATTATTTGCAAGGGATTAGCTATTTTACGTGTGTTGTCATTTAATCTTTTTAGTTTTTAGTTTTGGATTCAGTTACAGTCTGTGCAACACGCTGAGGTCAGAGGCTTTAAACACTGTAGGAAAAAAGGAAGAAAGTGCACTCATGTATCCCATCCTGTCATTGTGCTGCGTGCATTTGGACAGCAACTAAAACCATGTTTTCAGCAAAGATTAGGTGTCCGGTTACATTCTTGATAACTGGGATGTTTCCAGAAAATGTCACAATGAATCAGTTTGAAGTGAAACACTACAGCCCCACCAAACATGATTCAGATCTAAACAGTCAGGAAAACCGTCAGATTGTAGTTAAATTCAACCCTTGAATATGTTGCAGTTTGCAGCAATTATTAGCAACGGTTATCTAAAAAGTTTTTTTAAATTCAGACATAGAAACTTGAACTTTTTATTTTTGCAAACACACACGTCAGAGAGAGCAGTGTCAAAACTTCATGTCTACATTCACACACTTCTGTCAGGAAATGAAGAAACTTGTGAAGACCCGCAATTTAAAGGTGTGATTTTCTCATTGCAGCCAGAACAATTGCACAGAAGATGAAATGAACTCTCACACACTCACACACTCCCCAATCCAATCCAATCTGCCTTGTTTTAAATGCTTACAATCTTATTTCAATTATCAGAGCTTATTCTTGCTTTAAACTGCGTTATAAATTCTAGTAGTGTGCATTCGTCTCTAAACTTTCCTGCAAATACATCTTTGCCCTTATTTTGTTTTATGTGTTTCTGTTTTGCATGTGTTTAATGGTTTTTCTTCAATCCTGTTGAAGCACTTTGAACTGCATTTTATCTGTATGAAAGGTGTTGTGCTATATAAATTATTTATATGGCACGTTTCATAAAGTGAATGTTTCCAAAGTGCTGCAACAAAACATCAACGGGGAAAAACAAAACAGTTTTAGACACCAAAAAATTCTAGCGTTGAGAAAATATACTAAAACAGGAAGTAGTCGCTAAAACTAATAGATATAAATACAAATACCAAAAACAATAGAAATAAATCAAATCAAATGATACACAACACAAACCCTTTTAAAAGCTGAAGAATTAAAATGGGTACTAAAATGAGACTTGAAACTAAGAGACCAATTTCCCACCTCTCTTTTCCTTCTCCTTTTAATTTTGATTATAGTTCAATAAATTGTCCTTAATTTAAAATTGACTCCAAGAACTGGCCCTTGAACCACACGCTGGTGGTGAATAAATTTAGATACAGCCCTGAGATGTACTGCAGACTATTCAATACTTAAAAATCCAACAATAAAATCTTCAGATCAATTCTAGAATTAACAGGAAACCAGTGCAAAGACACAAGAATTTGAGTAATATGTTCCTGTTTTTTGGTTCCTATTTGAAGTTGCCCTGCAGAGCTCTGGACTAACTAACATTAAAAGAACATTTATTACAAAGCACACAGTCAAATACGTCTGCATTATAAGTCGTGGCTCAAATTTCAACAGAATGGAAGTGCCATCTGTGTGACACTGTTTCAACTACAGCAGCGAGTATTCATGGCAGAGACGGTGGATTAAATTGCATTCCCCACCGGTCAACACAATAGCCTCGGTCTCATGTTAATAACCCTCTTTGTATGTTTGCTTCAATTCAAGGGGACTTTAATTACATTGGTGAATTGCACTAACCACAGAGGGAGACTAACAACTTCTGGTAGGTGACACAGGTAGAGAACTAATGTGGCCTGTTGACAGAAAAAACAATGTAGAACTATTTATATAGAATTTAACTTGGGAAAATGGTTTATTTTCTGCAAATTTTCAAAGAAGACAAGAGGTGGATAAAATTTCTGTCTTCTCACTTGTGACACATTCAGGTACCCTCGGAAACTTGAGAATTTGACAACTGTGCCAGTTTTTTTCTCTTTCTTTTCAGTTTTTGGAATGGACAAACAGTTTGTAAATACTAGTCATTTACAAATACGTGACCTTTTACTCCCAGTGGTGGGTTTGAGTTTCAACTTTATTTTTCAAAGTAAGTTTCATTCAAGAAGACAGATAGGTATTGATTAGATTTTATAGATACCTATGCCCTTCTTGATTCCCTACCGATTCCTTCTGTGAATTTCCTATGCACAAAAAGGAGCTTTACATGTTTGCTGTGTAAATAACATTTTACTGAGTTTATAGCTAAATTAATATGACATTGGTCAGTGAACCTGGATATATCTGAATGTAAATAAATGAAAATAACACATCAGTTGACATGGATGTAATGTTTTATCATATGTTATCGACTGTAGTCGGCCACTGAGCATTGCTTTGAGTGGTTCGGAACCTTGAGCTTGCCGTAGTTGGCCTGCACTTCCTGTTTGGATAACATTTAGTAGTATTTTGACATTTTCAAGTTTTTAGTATTGTTTACAAAAAGTAATTATGATACGTTTCTGTGACAAAAGTTGAAATTCTGTTTTAAAACCAAAGTTATAAGTTATATCAACGCTATTTCCCTTATACCAGTGATTCCCAACCTGTGGTCCGCGGCCCCCTGGTGGGCCTTGAGGGTATTGTAGGTGGGCCGTCAAATCATTTCCAAAATGTTATGATTTCAGAGGGGTGTAATTATATAGAGATACAAGATACAAACAAAGAAATAAAGGTACAAATACACAGAATACTTTTTTAAGTGTTAAAAATCAGTTGATAACTTGGTTAGGGAAAATAAAAATGTTCAGATATTTGTATATAAAAAATGTCCACTAAAAAGGCAAGTTAGAGCCCAATGGGTAACATGACCTGACTTAAATTTAATGACCCAATATGTAATAAAAGAAACAACCCAAAATGTAATATCTTGTCAAAAATTAACAAAAGTGCCGAGCCTGAAACACAACAAAAAGAATGTATTAAAAGCCTGGATGTAATAACTGACACAAACTGTAAAAAGTCGTTTCACTTTGACTTAAAAGTTATTTTGTTTTGGGTTCAGAATCTGTTACATTACCAGCTAGGACATATTTGGTTTTATTACATTTTTGGCTGTTGTCACAATGGGACTTTAACAAGGAATTCTATATCCTCTGTACTTATTGGGTTGAAGGTGGGCCGCAAACATTTTTGAGACTTAAAAATGGGCCCTGAGTTGGAAGAGGTTGGGATCCACTGCCTTGTACAATAGTATCAATGTTTTGTTTACAATTTTTGTGCAATAAGAGATGTATAACATGGTGACTTTCTTGAGTATGAATCTCTTGTAGGACAGTTATGTACATTTCTGTGTGTGTTCAATTTAACAGCTTCTTATCCAAAACTTAAAGCAGAAAATCTCGATTCAGGGTTTTCTTCCAAAACTGTTATTTATGGTGAACTTAAGGTCTGGCGCTCAAGCGTAATGTGAAGAATCAACAAGGGAATCATGAAGCAAAAAGGCGAATTATGTTAATGGAATGAACCATTTCTTACTATTCTTGGCAGGATACTCATCTCGATTCAAGACGTGACTCCCAAAGTGATTTATAGTGAAATACTTTTCTGATTTGGGTGAGTCAACATTATCCTGGGCAGGTGTTGAGACTGTAACCAAAAGCTAACACCAGGGAGGCTTTGGTACACATTAAATGTTTCCCATTGCTCAATATTGGGCACATGCTTTTTGGAGGCAATTCACACACCATAGAATTAGCGCTCGGTGAGTCAGCAGTGTTTAAAAATGTTATCAGGAAATGACAAACGGAAATTTAATCTTTTTAGTTTTCCATTCTTTGGAATCGGTGCATCTGTTGCGCAAGACTCAGCCCTTCCCTTCGTATCCTTCTTTAACCTCCAACACAGGCCACACCAGAGTATCCTTGTTACACTTTGACTTAAACACTGTCGACAGTTGTTATGGTGTTATCTTGTTATTTTGTGGTGCAGATGATTGGGAGCTTGCCTTGTGTTTATCTGGCCTCCAAACACTGCTTTCTCAGCCTGCAGTGTGTCAACCACTGTGTCCATTTTTAGCCTCATGGTGGGTTTATAGGAGCACACTGGCCTACTTGTGATTTCTTCTCTCAGTGGAGCTGATGAGTAGAGCAGACTGAATCTGTCACAGTCAGCTCCTGGATTGTTCTGAGATGTTGAGCGTGATAATTTGGCTTTTTTTCCTCATCACATCTGTCACAAGAGACACAAGGAGAGAGAAAGATGGAAGGTCAAGTGGAAGTTGGAGAGATTGACGTCAGGCTCGGTGGAAATTGCAGAGTGTCCTCAGTGAGGAAATGAGACTCTTCCTCATAGCACGCAACTTCCTCTACTGGAAGAGGGTCATGAGAGGGGTCATAAACCATATATTCGTCTGTAAGTTTATGTGTGTGTGCTTAAATGACACTGAGTTGTTGTAACATCCCTCAGTTTTTTTTAGCCTTCCCTCTCCTGAAGTTTCACTCTGGCTGTTAGGTGAGTCAGTGTTTCCTCATAGCCACGGGATCCCCATGATGTTCGTGGCAGCTTGCCTGAGCTGTTATTTTAGACAAGGAAAATATATCGTATTTATCCAGCTCCCTTCTGCATAATTATGATGTTAAACTTGGGCAGATGAGTAATGAAATGAGCGAGGTGCGGTGCAGCTGTGTGGACACTGAAAACATCTCTGATAGGAAACTTTACACCAGCTCAGGAGAGAAGAGAAATCTTTTAGAAATCTCTTTTTCATGTTTTGCGATAGTACATTTTTTATTCACCTTCCACTGTTTTCTCCTTTGAAAGCTTGTATCATCCAAAACAAACCTCGATATGAGCTCCTGAATCAAAGAGAGTGACTCCGATGATCCAAACGTGGGATGAAGTACAGATAGTTGCTGGCAGAGGCTTTCCTCTGAAAAAGAGGAACTGCATTGTTGTGTGTCTGTTCTGGTATCCCAGTGGGTGAGACCTACATTTGTGTTATTGCTCTCATGAAGTGTTTAGTGGTTATTTCATTTCACACACACACGCAGGACACTGGGCGTCTAAAAGCCCTGATTTCATCCAGTGTTTGTAGCTTTATTTTGGTTGATTTCGTTCCATTGCTTATGCTCCACTAGGTTGTCAGCAACATCCTCAAAGTAGAAACAGTAATACCTATGTCAAAAATCAGAATGCACATTGTGTTAAAAAGCTTAGATTTTTCACATTTTCAGTTCACGTGAAGTCAGCTGTAGTCATTTAGATCATTGATGGGACCTATTTACTGCTGAGCGTCTCGGGAATAGGGCTGAACGATTTTAGAAAAAGATCTAATTGCGATTTTTCTGACAGATACAGCGATTTCAATTCAATTCACGATCTTTTTTAAATCAAACTTCAGTGAAGTTTTCATAATGTACAAGAACATTTAGAAACTTGAAAGAAAATTACATCAAAGTGGTCACTATAAACGATAAGATGTATGATGGGTTGTGTGTGTACGTATGAGGGTATTAACATGAATCTAGGTTTATGGATTTATATATGCATGTACAAACATAACTACATCTATTTGAAGGAAAACTTGTTCCACTTAGAGCAAACTTGATATAATGATGTTGTAAGAATGTAAAACAATTGCTTTTCCGAAATAAAAAATGATAAAAAAAAAAAGAAAAAGACAAAAAATTACATCGAACCATTGAAACATCAAAAGCTTTTGCTCGAATGCGAGGATGAAAATGAAAAATTGTGCCTTTTATCTATTGATGTTGTCTTATTTTCTTAAAGTTTTGACTTGAATCTTGGAATTTTGACTTTTTACATCAAAATCTACACTTTTTATCTCAAATGTTGCTTTCATTTCAAAATTTTGATGTTTTATCCCAAAAATTTGACCTTTTTTGTTCGACATTTGATTTTATCTTAAAATTTTGACCCTTAATGTGAAAGTTTAGACTTTTTTCACATAATGTTAGATTGATTATATAAAATTTGGATTTTTTTTTTTCATATAAATATTGACTTTTAGTCTCAGAATTTTGTCATTATTTTTCAAATTTCCACTTTTCATCGTAAAATATTGACCTTTATCTTAATGTTAAAAACAATTCTTACCTTCAGTTTTCATTTTCACTCTTGCATTACAGTAAAAACTTTTGATGTTTCGATGGTTCGATGTAATCCTCTGCCAAGTTTGTAAATGTTACATTGGGCAAGCTTCACTACAGCTTGATTTTAAAATTGTTAATTGAATTGAGATGGCAATATCTGCCAGAAAAATCGCAATTAAATCTCTTTTTAAAGTCGTTCAGCCCTATTAGAAAGCTCAAATTTCACCCTGATGTAGATGACAAGGTGTAGAAGTGATGTGGTGGATGTTTTATGTCTAGCATGAAGTATCTTGAAGTAACTAGAAGTTTGAATCTTTCAAATGAGATGTAACTGATAAATTTTGACCTTGTGGTTCTTCAGTTATAAGCTTTGAAACATAGTATGGTGTACAGGCTAGAATTAGGTCGGATGAGAATTGATTTATGTTTGAGGAAGTCAGGTTGCTTTTATTACAGACCCTCATTTTAACTGTTAAGGTGGATTTCATGTGGTAATCCAGTTGTGACGTCCCTGGTCGAGCCGTGTTCACTGTGACGTTGCCCGGTGGTTTTCCTTTCATCCATCAGCTCGACTCTGCGGTTCAATCCGTGGTCTCTTGCTGTCAGCTCTCCTCGCTTTATCCTTCTTACACCAGTCTTCAAAACCTCTGAACTATCCACTCTGGACCACCAAAGCTTCAACCCTAACCCTAAACTCTAACATACACTCACTGCTCTAACCAGACACAAGCTGAAGCAGCACAGAGGAGATCTATCAAATCATCAAACGTTCAGAGTGATTAGCCGCAGAACGTCAGAGTTAAGACCAGTAAACGTATTATCCATTATGTAAAACAAAGTTTCAATCAGGAGATAAAAGGAGAAAATTGTGTTTTCTTTTACAGTAATCAGTAAAAGCAAAGCTCTCAGAGTTCCTCCAGAGTTCATGAGCTTTGACCTGATTGCAGCGACACATCATTGCATTCTGACTGAGCAAGATTAGAGGATGATGTAAGACTTGGGACATCTTTTTGAGACATTTATCATCCTGTTTTAGAGCAAACTTTTGTTTTGACACTCGAAAGTGAATTATCTTTTACAATGTTAAATCAAATCTGTCTAATACAGGATGACAAAGCTGCACTAATATGTAAACAAACATTGTGGTTCTTCTTTTTTTTTGACTTACTTCCTCTTTATTTGGTTTTCTGACCCATAAAGTTAACAAGAAAAGGCAAATATTAGCGTTGATGTACTTAACTCAAGTAATAAATAAAACAACAGCGTGTTTATGTGACAGAAAGCTGGATGGTTTTCACGCAGAGCCCATCGTTAGCACAAGGCCGCTGCTAAATTATCCTTCCTGTGATGGATTATTGTTTACTGTAGCCTTGGATCCCAGTAACCTTCTCAGACCCAGCACAAGCTTTCATTTCTAAACCCCGCTCACAGACCAGTTAACCTCTGACCCCACGGTCCAGAGTCGATGGAGGATGCTGTTTCACAAGTTCTTTGTTTACATTAGTGATAAAAAAAGTGCAGTGTTGTTTTCCAAATGTTGAGGTCAGTGGGTTTTTTTTATCATGTTTTATCTGTTTAAATCACTTCATGGAGGGAATGGGGGTTCAAGGCTAAAAGACGATTAGATACCAGGGCTGCATATGATATATTTTTACAGTATCGCCATGATATGTGCATTTGAATATTCATATCACAAGGTTACGCTTCAATTTGGGCCTCTCAGTTAAGTTTCAGTAGTTTCTGTAGTTTGTTCAAGCATCCATTTATATATTTTACCACATTACATGCAACAACTCTCGCAGTTAGAGCACCATCTCACCTGCTGTTATCAGGGACGGGCAGAGTGACGAGCAGTGTGAGTGAATGAATGTAAGTGGAGCATAGCTGGGATTTTCACAATCTGACTGTTTGTTTATAGTTTATATCACATAAGGTGCTTTATTACACTTTCAGGGTCAAAGACAGCGGCTTCTAGATCTGTGTTTTGTTCAGCTTTGTCTTCAAAGAAGCAATTAGAGAATTTCACACCTGAACACCATGCAGCCAGATGACATCATCATACTACCTTAGTGTAAGGATGAGAGAAACGTTTCTACGAGGTATCGTAATTTTTTAAAGTTTTCCCGGCTCATATCTGGAATACATGGGGAGGCGGGGCTTATGACCTATACTGCAGCCAGACACCAGGGGGCGGGGCATCTGCTGGAGGCTTCAGTTTGAGCCAAACGTCGTTACTTCCACTCATTATACAGTCTATGGTCTGAACGGGCTCTGTTTGCTTTTCAGCTCCAAGTTTGGGTCTTCTAATTTCCCATTTCATTATTTTGCCTCCTCCTTCCCATGCTGTTTGATTTAATGAGCTGCCATAAAACTTAAAATAGTTGTTGTTGACTGTCACAGCAAAGCACAGCTTAAAGTTTGCTTTGCTTCCTGCAGAAATCGCCCTTTTCTCTTTCAAAGGTGGATCATCTGCACAGAATACATTGCGCTTATTCTAGAAATGTCTTTAAACATCACTTTTCATTGATTCTTGTCTCTGGAAACAGATTATTCAAGTCTACAAAAAAGGCAAAATGCAGGAGGAGGACAAACTCTGTGAGCCACTGAGCATCTGAAAGAATTACTTACAGGAAATTTTATTAATCAATACCAATAATTAACTGACATCAACATGATTAAGACTCTTTGCAAACACAAACAGTGTTACAGAGGTAATTGGGTGAGAGTCTGTTATCATCATTTAGGAAGAATTCAGCGAAACAGAGTGAAGCAGGAAACTTTAAAAATATCACAGTATCATTTTTTCCCAATGTCGTGGAGTCCTGGTTGGAAAAACAGACTTTTTGACAGTCGTTTCACCGACCAAAATCTGGGTAAATGGGTTTAAATTGTTCCTCATTCATAAAAACATAAACTGTTTGCAGGACTTTCTAAGTAAGCACATTGAAAAACAAAGAATTAAAATGCACAGGGGTGAAAGTAACAAAGGGCTGTTTGATTTACAGTACAGTGCAGAAGTCTTTTAGGACTCTGAACTCCTCTTGTCTCCATTTTCATAGCTTTTGTGAGCAATTTTAAACAGATTTATCACACCCTTACTCCTCACCGTCCTGTTCCCGGGCAATACTGCAAAGTCACTCTTCAGAACATCATTACCGACACCGTAGAGGACTATTTATCAAACTGCCAACCCCCTGGTTTAACACAAACTGCAGTTCGGGCTGGAGCTGTCCTTACTTCCCCTCCATTTTTTGTTTCTTGACCTCTAAATATAACATTGTGCTTTCCTTGAATAGATTAATTAGAGTTTCTACACTGGAAGAATCAATACAGTTTAATTATAATGCATACTCTCACACAAATGTATTGATTCAGTGAACAAAAGGATCATTATAAGCTTCAGTTAAGCATCACTAATTCTGAAGAGGCTGAATTAGCTGTTATTTTTCCGGATGCTTGCCCCCAGAATTCAATTCAGTTTGTATTAAACATCAGAATAAGACTGGAAACATAGATGTGTTCATTGTAGCGTGGCCAAAAAAGAAAGCTGGTGGTTTCTTTTCCGTGGCGGTCTCCCCATTGCTTTCAGTTTTACTGCAGTCTCTGGGATTTCTGCTCATTTAGTCTTTTTCACTTCTCAAAACCGTGTCCTGGAGAACGAAGGAACGAGCCAGACTCATATATCAGCTCCTGCTCTTCCTCTGTGATTAGACTCTGAGAGTGTTTCAGCCTTGAGACTCACTGCAGAGGCGTTCTGATGCATTCAGCAAACACCACACAGCAGGTAAATACCACTGCTGTCACAACCACTCCCTCCACCTCCTCCCATCACACACACACACACACACACACACACACACACACACACACACACACACACACACGGACTCCTCAGTCGCTGGCAGTGCCGATGCAGCAGTTTTACAGCGCTGACAATTCACTGGAGAGCCATTAGGAATATGCTCCGTCCTGCAAGTTGCCTTAAAAGGCCAGTTATCTGCTACTTCTCCTCCTGTGGGACCGATGGCCTGGAAGTGGAGGCTGCCTCGCATCTGCCGCCCTCCTCCCCGACCTTTATCACTCTCAGATATAGGGCTGAACAATTTTAGAGGAATATCTTATTGCGATTTTTCTGGCAGATGTTGCGATTTCAAATGAATTCATGATTTAAATCAAGCTTCAGTGAAGTTTTCACAATGTACAGAAAAATTTACAAACTTGACAGAAAATAACATCAAACCATCAAAAACTTTTCCTCTAATGCAGGGGTTCCCAAACTTTTCCGCCTGTGACCCCCAAAATGGCAGCGTTGGAGACTGGCGACCCCCTGCTGTGGTACGACACTAATGGACCAATCGAAAAAGAGACAAAAACCAACAAATAACCCCTGAGGATACTTCATTTAACTAATCAGTAGAAAATGTACAGACTAATGTGCACTTTGCTATGTTCACTGCATCAAACTTCAACACAGAAATGTGAAAAACAGATAAAACATTTTCTGTTTGCATCATTTTATATTAGATTTAACCCCTATTTTTGCTTTGATTCTTAAAATAATGGATAAAATATGGAATTGTTTATAGTTTTGGATTTTGGGACACATTTCGCGTCCCCCTATCAATGTCTCGCGACCCCCCAAAGGGTCCAGACCCCCACTTTGGGAACCACTGCTCTAATGTAAGAATGAAAACTGAAGGTAAGAATTGTTTCTAGCTCTCAGATAAAAGGTCATATTTTAAGATAAAAAGTGGAAATTTTGAGAAGTTAAGACAAAACTCTGAGGAAAAATAAAGTCAAAATTTTCAGATATAACGTCAACATAATGAAGTAAAGTCAATATTTGAAAAAAGGTAGAAATTTTGAGATAAAAAGTCAAAATTCTAAGTCAAAATTTGAATAGTAAAGACAACATTGTTAAATAAAAGGCAAATTTTTGAGAAAAAAAAGCTTTTGAGAGGAATAGTGGAATGTCTGACCTTAATATGCAATTATTTATTTTTCTAAACTGGACTATTCAATTATATTTTTAGTCATAATGACTGAAAAAAGTTCAAAAAGCCATAATACAAAAAAATTCAAAACAAAATTCAACCATCCCAAAAGAAAAAGGATCTTTCCAAACAGTTTTACACCCTAAGGCAGCCGTTACCAACCTGTGGGCCGCGGCCCCCCGGTGGGCCGTGAAAGTATTGCGAATGGGCCGCCAAATTCCCCCAAAAAAGGCTGGTCCAAGTGAAGTGTAAATACAAGATACAAATAAACAGAATAATGTTAAGAATGTTAAAACTCAGCCAAGTTTAAAGGAAATTAACAATGTTCAGATATTTATATATAAAAAAATAGTCCTTTAAGAAGTCGTGCTACAGCCAAATAGGTAACATGACCTGAAACTTAACAATGAATTGTAACAAGTTGTTACATTTTGGGGAAAAGTTATGATGTTTTGGGCTCAGCATCTGTTATATTATTGAAAAGTTATTACATTTTGGGTTGCTGTTACATTTCAGGTCATTGTTACAAATAACAAGGCATTTTATATAAACAAAGTAATTGTATTATTATCATTTTATTGACTAAATTCTTGTTATTGTTTTTAATGTGACTGACTGTATGGCTGACTATGAAACATGTGCTGCTGTCTTGGCCAGGACTCCCTTGAAAAAGATTTTTTTTTAAATCTCAATGGAAAAACTCCTGGTAAAATAAAGGTTCAATAAAGAAATAAAAATATCCTCCGTACTTATTGGGTCAAAGGTGGGCCCCAATGTTTTTGAGACTCAAAAGTGGGCCCCTGAGTTGGAAAAGGTTGGGACTCACTGCTCTAAGGACGTGTGTGTAAAACAAGTAACAACAGATCCTGGTTCAGTCAGGAGCAAAAAAATCGCAGCTTTGGCGATCACATGATCATGATGTCTGAAATGGGATTTTGATCAGAAAAGGATAAATTGTTCAGCCCTACTCAGATATATACATTAGATATGATTAAAATGAAAACGTATCTCTTATTCTTTATCTGATGCTTTGTGGATGTCAGAGCTGTCTCATGAACAGATTGCCGCCCACTGTGTAACAGGAGGTGGGGAATGGCAGTTTGCTATTTCAGTGTCATTTTGATAGCTAGTCACAAAGTTGACGCCCTCACATATGCCGCCTCATGAGCAGGAACAGATTTGTTTCCTTGTGCTATGAAAAGAAAATGAGTGTATGACAGGAAACAACCAGGAAAGCTGCCTCACATGTAGATCATCCAGGTTTCCTGCTGTCGTTTTAAACCACCACATCTAAAGTTGACTTAAACAGCCCCTGACAGCAGTGTTTACTCTAGGGCTGAACGATTTTGTAAAAAGATCTAATTGCGATTTTTCTGGCAGAGGTTGCGATTTCAATTCAATTCACGATTTTCTTTAAATCAAACATTAGTCAAGTTTTCACAATGTACAGTAACATTTACAAACTTGACAGAAAATAACATCAAACCATTGAAACATCAAAAGCTTTTACTCAAATGTGAGGATGAAAATGACAACTAAAGGTACGACTAGTTTCCAACTCTGAGATAAATCTCAATATTTTGATATGAAAAGTGGAAATTTTGAGCGACAAAGACAAAAGTCTAAGACAAAAAGCCAACAACTTCCAGAGTTTAAGAAATCCATTTAACATTATGTGAAAAAACTCCAAATTTTCTCATTTAAGGTCAAAATTTTAAGACGACAAAAGTCTAAGATAAGAGTCAAAGTTTTGAAATAAAGGCAATGTTTGAGATAAAAAGTTGAAATTTTGAATCAGTTCAATTCACGATTTTCTTTAAATCAAACATTAGTGAAGTTTTCACAATGTACAGTAACATTTACAAACTTGACAGAAAATAACATCCAACCATTGAAACATCAAAAGCTTTTACTCTAACGCAAGAACGAAAACTGAAGGTAAGAATTGTTTCTAACTTTTAGATAAAAGGACAATATTTTAAGAATTAAAATTCTGAGAAAAAAGGTCAAAATTTTGAGATAAGAGTCCAAATCTTAAGAAATCAATTTAACATTATGTGAAAAAAGTCCAACCATTGAAACATCAAAAGCTTTTACTCTAATGTGAGGATGAAAATGACAACTAAAGGTACGACTAGTTTCCAACTTTGAGATAAAAACTCAATATTTTAATATGAAAAGTGGAAATTTTTGAGAAATAAAGACAAAATTCTAAGACAAAAAGCCAACAACTTCCAGAGTTTAAGAAATCCATTTAACATTGTGTGAAAAAACTCCAAACTTTCTCATTTAAGGTCAAAATTTTAAGACGACAAAAGTCTAAGATAAGAGTCAACGTTTTGAAATAAAGGCAATGTTTGAGATAAAAGTTGAAATTTTGAATCAGTTCAATTCACGATTTTCTTTAAATCAAACATTAGTCAAGTTTTCACAATGTACAGTAACATTTACGAACTTGACAGAAAATTACATCAAACCATTGAAACATCAAAAGCTTTTACTCTAATGCAAGAACGAAAACTGAAGGTAAGAACTGTTTCTAACTTTTAGATAAAAGGACAATATTTTAAGAATTAAAATTCCGAGAAAAAAGGTCAAAATTTTGAGATAAGAGTCCGAATTTTAAGAAATCAATTTAACATGTGAAAAAAGTCTGAACTTTCACATTTAAGGTCAGAATCTTGAGATAAAAACAAAAGTCTAAGATAAAAAGTCGAAACTTCCAGATAGAATGTTTATATTTTGAAATAAAGGCAATATTTGAAAAAAAAAGTAGAAATTTTGATATAAAAAGTAAAATTCTAAGTCAAAATTATGAGAAATAAAGATAACATTATTTAATTAAAGGCAACATTTTGAGAAAAAAAAAAGATTTGGAGATGAATAGTTTAATTTCTGACCTCAAAATACAAGTCTTTCCATTTCTAAACTCAAATTTTTAAATTGTATTTTTAGTTATAACAACTGAGAAACAAACAGAGCTATCTTGACTCTTAACTTTTAAAAATTATGTAATGCAAAATTTCTTTAATTGTGTCAAGTGAAAAAAGATAAAATACGTAACAAATTAATAAGACTAAGTTCAAAAAGCGATAATAAAAAGAAATTCAGAGCAAAATTCAACAATGCCAAGGAAAAAAGGATCTTTCCGGTTAGTCTTACACTCAAAGGATGTGTGTGTGTAAAACAGCTGATACAACAGATTCTGGGTCAGTCAGGAGCAAAAAAAAATTGCAGCTTTGACGATCACATGATCGCGATGTCTGAAATTGCGATTTTGATCAGAAAACGATAAATTGTCCAGCCCTTGTTTACTCCACACACACTCAGCGAACTCACCTGTTCTTTCTTTTTTCGTGTGTTTCCAGCCTCATGAGTTTGACGAGTGCCGACTGGACATCAGTGTAAACGACAGCGTGTGGTACATGCGAGCTCAAGACCCAGAGCACAGACACCAGTGGATCGACGCCATCGAGCTTCACAGGGTGAGTCACTCACACTCTCTTATCTCTCAATCTTTTACACACTTTTCCATTTAATACGAAGCTGGGATTTGTAAATGTGTGTGTGTGTGTTTCTAATAGAGTATCAGAGAGGGGAGGACAGAGAAGGGCGGAGTCCAGGGAACAATAATCATCCCTCCACCACTGGTGCGTTTGTTGGCAAGTCTGTAGGACAGTAGGTCCCCTGAGTGCTCGCCTGTGTTTAGAATAGTTCACTGTAGTTCTAGGTGTGTGTTTTTGTTTTTTCTGTGTTAGATTTTGCATGTGTGTTGTCAACAGAACATAACAGAAGGAGAGTTTCCACTTTGCCCCCAAGATCAGGTCGTAGAGGAAGCAGCTTCAGCAAGTCAACCTGAGTTCCTCTCCCCAGCAATGTTTCCTAATCCGTCCTGGGAGATCTCAAGGTCCTCCAAGGCGAGAGAGGAAATATAATCCCCCCACCTAGCTCTAGGGTCTCCTCTCTGTTGGGTTCACCTGGAAAAACCTTCAGAGGAAAGCATCCAAGATCCTTTTCAAACGTCCACAACTTCTGACCTGATCTTAAAGGCTTTAAGTCAAGTCATCTTTTGGAGAAAACTCATTTCTTTCCTCATTATTTGGGTCAGAACTCAGAGCTTATAACCATAAGTGAGGGTTAGAGTTAGGAAAAGAAAGCTTTGCTGCTTCACCAAGATGCTCTGGTACAATGCACCAAAGAGGCCTGGAAATGAAAATTCTTGCCCAAAACCTAAAACTGAAACTGAGGAAACCAAGGCTGAAAACCGAAACACAGAAAGGAATACTTATGCTTTTTACTCGTACCACTCCATGGTTCATAGAGTTGCAGTGTTTCCCATATTTTCTATATAGTGCCAGACAGAGCCTAAGGGCAAAGTGGAGCGGCGGGAATTTCCACTCCTTGCTCCTAAAGATGTCTGCCTCTCGTCACTCCCTGCTCAAATTCTCACTATGCCGCTTCGCCTATTGACGCAAAAATATATATTCATACTCTTCTTCTGGGGCAGGTTTGAGCATGCTTCAGACAACCTGAACTCAAGGAAATTTGTGACACGAATCCTTAAGGGCTCATGCTTGGTTCACGGATTTTCGTGAGATAAGATGGCTTCAGACTCGTGATGTCAGTGTTGTTTTATTGAACAAACTAGACAGCCTCCTGTTATCCATCTCATCCACATGATAGAATGTTATTTCTGTATCTACATGCATGGTTACGCATTCACATTTCTCCTCTGCTTTCAGTACCATGCATAGCAGAGTTCCGCCCCGATGCAGAGAGAGGACAGAGAGTCGCAACCTTAAATAAGCTCAGAGATTTAATCAGCGTATCTTGTTTCCTGGTTGCATGGTCCAGTTTGAAACTCTACTTGTGCCTGCAGCAACAAACTTCTACACTCTACAGAGTCATGTTGGTTTTTTTACTGCAGCGCCACCTGGGAGTCTAAAAATCACAGCCACCCAATACTGTTTTTCAGACTTGTCCCTTTTTGTGCAGAGAAAACTTCAGACTCTCTGAATCTTTTTCATTTATTATGTAATATTGAAGCAGCCTCTGATTCCATCACTACCAATGACTCAGACACTGCAAGTACAAACGGCTACACTTTTGCACAATGTCACGTGAGCTGTTATTTTGTGCAGACCATGTCAACATAAGCTGCTGGCACCATGCTTTTTTTTAAGAAGTATGATAATAAATCAAAAGTAAGCCTGGTATTTTGATACTTGTGGACATTTTCTCAGATTTTTGACACTCCTTAACTTGCATGTACAGTTTTGCGAGACAAAATAGCTGAGGTTTTAGAGAATGCAGTGTGTCTTCTTAATTGGTTTCTGCACCAAAGCCTGCAGAAGTAAGTGTTACCCACCCTGATGGTCAGTTGGTCATGCATCTGTGAACTGCAGCCAGGGTTTTCTTGCTGTTATTTTCCAAGAAAAGCAGCACAATGTGACTTTACACAGTGCAACAAAATGTGCCCTTTAAGCTTTGTGAGGAAAGCCTTGTAGTGCTGAGAGAGCTGAAGTCGCTCCCATTGTTTTCAGCCTGTCTCAAGGACAGAGGAAGCACGTTTCAGTCCCTACTGTGCACTGCGAGGCGTGAAACAATAGAGGAAAAAGAAAATGTTTATTGTCACATAAACAGTTACTAACCATAGACAGGTAGAGTATCTTCAAGAAAGCTTAATTTAGCTTCTCGGAAAAATGATTCATGATTGCGAACAAAGATTTCCTCATCTAAAAGTCTTACCCCGAGGCAGATATAATCCATCTCAGAGCTTTGATTGTTTTTTTTTCTGTCTGATAACGACAAGGAGATGTCAGCCACCACACCCTCAGTCAGTCTGCAGAAACACACATGCTTCACTTTGGGAAAACCCCTTAAATCCCTCCTCTACGATCCGCACTCACTCATTCCAGTACGAGAGGCTCCGTGACTCATACACACACACACACATGCACACACACACACGTACACACACACCGCAGACTATAGAATCCCACCCTCAATGAGTCACCACAAAAAACTCTCCTCCCCTTTGAAGCCCCTTCTTCCTCTTCAAACCCACATTACTCACTGCTGCAGCACTCAGCAGTTTAACATCTCCTTGGAGACACAACACAATACAGCAAACGTGTCACTCTCTCATCATTTAAGACCTCAGAATAACAAAACAAAAACAGTTTCCAGGGCACTGGTGTAAATTTAACCAGAATAAATACAACAACAAACCAAAATATGATTTCTTTTCCACTGAAGAAACTTGCATACATAGAAAAAGTATATCAGGAAGAAATCGACTGAAAGTGTCACTTTTTTTTCCTCCAACTATTTAAAAAAAGGGTCAATCAATCTTTATTTATAAAGAGCCAAATTAAAAATAAATAATAATAAAAATTCACACTAGACAAAGGCTCAGGTCTTAAGACGTTAAGATACTTCCCAAAAAAGATTTACAGTTCAAGACCTGTTAATGTTAGTCCAATTTTTTTATTAACAGAGACCCAGTATCAAGACAAGATAAGAAATCTTCTCTCAACTAAACTCACCATGAGTACAGCAAGTTGCAGCATTTAGCAAGTTACAATGGAAAGGAAAAACTTCTCTTTATCAGGCAGAAACCTTGGACAGAACTGGATTCATGTTAGACAGATATCTGCCCCGACTATGTTAGAGTGAGAGGGAGATAGAGAAAGAGAAAAACAGACAAACTTCCCTTTAACAGGCAGAAACCTCAGACAGAACCAGACTCATATTTGACAGACATCTGCCTCGATTACGTTTGGGTAAGAGAGAGACAGAGAGAGAGAGACAGAAAAAGAGAAAGAAATAGAGAAAGAGGAAGAGAAAGGGGAGAGCGAGAGAAAGAGAGCAAGACAAACACAGACAAACTTTCCTTTCACAGGCAGAAACCTCAGACAGAACCAGACTCAAATTGGACAGACATCTGCCTTGACTATTTTCAGGTAAGAACGAGAGAGAGTGAGAGAGAGGGAGGGAGAGAGAGAGAGAGGAGAGCAAGAAAAAGAGAAAAAGAGCAAGACATATACAGACAAACTTTCCTTTTACAGGCAGAAACCTCGGATAGAACCAGACTCATATTGGACAGGCCAACCTTGACTATGTTCAGATGAGAGAGAGGGAGAGGAAATAAACAGACAGGGATACAAACACATAGGAATACAGACAGAGAGAGACAGTCATAGAGGGATACAGACACTTAGACATAGAGACAGAGGCAGAGTGACACAGACACCAAAGGGAAACAGACACAAAGAGATACAGACACTGAGACAGAGAGACAGAGGCAGAGAGACACAGACACCAAAGGGAAACAGACAGAACAGACACAGACAGATACAGACACTGAGGCAGAGAGACAGACGAAATGAGACATGGACACAGAAGCATGCAGATACAGAGGGATAGAGACACAGAGAGACAAAGACACAGAGCGAAACCTCGGACAGACACAGGCAGAAAGAGACCGTCGGAAAAAAACTGTAGAAACTATAAAAGCCATAGTAGCTGGAATCAGGTTGGCCGTGGCAGACCACAGCAACAATCCTGGACCTGCACGACAAGCTCAAGTTAAGGCTTTTTTTTCAAATGCTGCAACTGAAATTCCCCTTATTATCAAGAAACAAAAGAGAAACTTAGTGACATGATGACCTTGTCTTGCATAACCCAAGATTGCACATCCTGTTTTTAGCTTCTTCAACCTTAGAATTGAGGTTTTAAGAGTTTGTGTATCACATGATTAACAGACAAGGAATTTCAGCAGACCTGAAAATTTAAATCTTTATTTCCTCTTCTTGCTGCATCACTCATGTTTTATCTGTCATATTTTCCTTCATAAGGTCTCACTACTTTGTCCACCTGAAAATTAAACACCACAACAACAAACCACCACTGCAAAATATTAAAATCTCAGCTCAGTAGAAATTGTTTTGTCATTCTTCATTTGAGCCACAATCAACTGACAAGACTCAAAATGTCTTATTTCAAGTTATTCAAGGAAAAATTAGGGCTGTTTTGCTTGTAACAAGTCAAAAAAAATCTGCCAATGGAGGTTTCTTGAAAATAGAAAGATTTCTTTATACAAGACATTTTTTTTAACCCATTGGCAGATTTTTTTGACTTGTTACAAGCAATTCAGACATCCTTTTTGTCTTAAATAACTTGATATAAGTCATTTTTCTAGACTTGTCAGTTGAATGTTGCTCATATCAAGAATAAAAAGACGTTTTTTTTTCTCTTCAGTTTTTGCAGTGATCATCAGCTCGTGGGCTGCTTTCTTCCCTGTTTATTACCTTTCTAAAATCCTCCCCCCTTTTCTCTCTCTTGGCTCAGTCTCCTGTTATCAGACTGAGAAGCCGTCCTCTTGCAGACAGACTGATAGTCCTATCTGCTCTGATGCAGTTAGCGGACTAGCAGCAGTATGTTGGCTAAAGGGCAGGCAGCAGCAGTGACTCAAATCCATGTGAACACAAGCAGAGTTACTCCTGGTCGTTGACCGACAGTTACCCTGCTCCTTGCAAATCCCAGTCACGTGCGCGTGCATCTCCTGCCCTCCGGTGGTTGGGAAAGGAAGTGTCTCTTAAAGGGGAAACAGGACTTTGTTCCTCGTTCGTGCCACTGTCTGCCTCTCCTTTGTCCCTGACCGTCTATTTTGAGGAGCGAGCTGTTATGTAAGAGCGAGGGGAAACTAGGGGAGGTTGCGGGAAGTCAGTTGATGTTTCGGTTGTGTCACCAAGGTGACTGAATGTATGTCATGACGTGTTAAGATCACTGCTTCCTGTCAAATGTCTCATTACTACATCTAAAATATTTATATGACTTCCTTTTAGAGAGCTATTCTTACTGCCTCTGCTAATCATGGATGCAACACATGTCACATTTAAGAGCTCATTTATTTATTGCTGTTAAATCTAATCCTCCGCTTTTTCATCATTGATTTGTTTGTTGACTGTTTCATGCTGAATCATACTAAATTATGTTTGTGCACAACTCAAAGAGATCTAGTTTCTGTGAGGGTTGGACAGTTGATTGCAAATACATTTAAATTGCAATCCAGCCTGTTTATATACTCTAACTGCAGACGGTGCAATATTTCTTTAACTTCAAATGTGTCAGAATATCAAATAAAAACATTTTCACAGTAGATGTTTTATTCTCTACAACAGTATTACTCAACCTTGCTCAAAAAGGGCCAAATTGTTGAAAACTACCTTTAAAAGAGCAACACTCTAAGTGGTGAAAAGTGTTAAAAATGGCATGGGCTAGTCATAAAGATACGTTTAAGGTAGCTAAATGGACAAAAAGCTGGGTAAATGGGTGAAAAGGGATGAAAATATAGAGAAAAATGTGCGAAATAGTCTATAAGGAGGCCAAAAAGGAGTGAAAAATGATCAAACTGGGCAGAATGCAGTCAAAAATAATCTGATTTTTTTTTTTAACTGGAGTTGTTTTATGCTCTACAACTCTAAACTCCACCTTATTCAATCAAAGAGCCAAATTATTAAACACTACCTTTAAAAGAGCAACAATCTCAGTGGTGAAAACTGGCAAAAACAGAAAGAACTAGCAATTAAAGTATGTGTAAGGGGGCAAAAATGGTCAAAAAGTCAAAAAGATTACCTGAAAAAAGGGCAAAATTTGGGAGTAGACTTGGAAAATAGTCAGACATTTCCATTTGTAACATTCTTTTTTAAATTAAATTCATCTAATATTCTCATTTTCTCAGACATTGAATTAGGGGTTTTCACTATTTGTGAGCCATAATCATCAATATTTCAAGAGATAAAGGTTTGAAATAATTCACTCTATGCATAATGAGGCTATATAATATCTGAGTTTCACTTTCTCACAAGAGTGACCAAAAATATTTTAACATTTTCATGATATTCTGAATTTTTGAGCAAACAGAGTCTCTTTTGTGGATTTTTTTCAATATACAAAAATCTTGCTTTTCTCCCTTCTATGTGTATTTACTCAAAATGAGAATAAGAAACTAAAAATCATCTCTTTTCAAAAAAGCAATTGATGCAGACAACCTACAAGATTGGAAACCTAAAAATAATGGCACAATAAATCGGACAACAACAAAACAAAACTTAGTTGTGAGTAGATACTTTTTTTACTTTGATTGCTTCATATTCATTAAATGTTGAATATATCAGAGTGAATGGGTAGATCTTCTAGAAGCATGTCAGAGGCGTGTTAATTAAGCTGGCATTGATTGTGCAACACAAAGCCCCAGATGCCAGGTGAGAACATTTGGACAAGATAAACAGCATTAACAGAGATTACACGAGTCACTCTAAGTGAACGATTATTAACCGCTCAACTCTTAACCGCTCAACTTGTTTTGCAACTTTTTGGTTTTTGTTTTTTTTTTATATCTCTGTTCAAAGACAAAATCATGTGACCTCATTGTTTCTCTGCTTGTTTGTCCTGACAGGCTGATTCTGGTTATGGCTCAGAGTCCAGTCTGCGGAGACACGGCTCCATGTTGTCTCTCACCTCGGCCACCAGCGGCTACTCCGCCACCTCCACGTCCTCCTTCAGGGTAAATGTTCACTCAGGCTGAAGAAGCTTGGAGATGTTTGTAATTATAATGTAGTTTGTAAACACAAACAACAGCCTGACC
>RPOG01002671.1:0-84770 GCA_008086565.1 Thalassoma bifasciatum
GATCTGAGTGGGGGAGGGGAGGTTTTGTGTACTGGACTGACTGGTAGTGCTTGTGTCAGTTGTGGTCCAAACATACAGCGGCGGGGTTATAAAAAGCTCTTTGTTCTTCATGCAAACTGCTGTTTCCCTCCTCTTTGTCTAAACCGAGAGGAAACCGCAAACGCTGGCACCGAACATGTGATGGAAAACAGACCTACACTTCACATAACATCTCTGAATTATGACATTATTCCACGTGAGAGGCGTGTACCTCTGCAGGATGTGCAGGGACATGTAGAGCTGCGGCTCGTTGGTGGCTGCAGAGCGCACCAGTTTGCTCTTGGTGTGAGCCGAAACGATGGTGCCGTCTGCCAGCGTGAATCGGTACAGAGGGCTGAGCGCGTGGCCGTTCCTCAGCACTGTGAAAACACACAGAAACAGACAGAAAATTACCAAAACTTTGAAAGAAATCCATTAATTTGACCCAAGGTAATAGTTCTGGGTCATGGAAATAATCTTGACTTCCAAGTGAGCTACAGTGGTGCTTAATATCCTAAACACTTCCAGGGTGGATTAAGTAGATTATCCTCTCTGCTGCTTCCTCAAAGAAACAGACGCCAACAAAAACATCAACAAATCCACGTCCGACCTGAAAAAAAAACACCAGAGTTGTTTTTTTCACCTTCTTGCTGGTGTTTCTTGGCAAACGACATCTCGCCGTCGTTCTGCAGGTGAAACCTCTGGATGCACTTCCTGACCAGATCCTCCCAGCCCGGCTTCATGGACGCTCGGAGAAGACTCGTGTCCAGAGATGTGATCTTACCTGGGGGAGGAAACGACAGATTCATGTGGAGTTTTTGGGTTTGTACAAATAACTGAGGCAGCTGCACTGGGAAATCTAAAATGTAGTCGAGAGTTTATGTCATATTCAAATCAAAAATGGTTTTATTGATCTAACTCCTGAAGACACGTATACTAGAGACCTAAAATACCAGCTACATATACTCTTATTAACTGCTAGGAAGATGGTGACACTGAAATGGATGAATCCACAGACACCTACAATGGCACAGTGGAAAAAAAAAAGTTGAGGGAGGTGTATGAATGGAGGCTTTAACTGCTCAACTACAATTAAAAAATGAGATTTTTGTGAGGAGGTGGCTACTTATAACAAGATATAAGTATACTGTAATGTCCTGACTGTACATTTATTTATTTTTCTTTTACTGATATTACTAAAATGTCCTTGTGTTGTAATGCCATACATATCAGGTGATGTTGTCAAGGATTGTTTTGTCTATAATGTGTCCTTCTATGTTTAATAAAAATACAGTTAAAAAAAAAATGGTTTTATAACACATAATATGAGCCATGTTCACCTGACACATCTAGGAAAATGTCTTATTTTAAGATACTAAAAAACAAAAATGACGACTAATGACGACTTTTGCTTGTCTGTTTTGTTTTACTTCTTTGTTTTGCTTGTTGGATTTTAATTTCTTTTAATCTGTAAAGTGTCTTTGAGTATTTTGAAAAGAACATCTACTAATGAGGAAGGAAAAATTTTCTTGTCAAGTTCTGAGAAATAGAAAAAATGTCTTCAAACAAAAACCTAGGAAGACTTTTCTTTAGAAGCTGCTAGCGATTGTTGTCGTACCTTGAAGGTCCTGTCGGGTGGTGAAGCTTTCATAAGTTGGCATCACAGGTCGTTCTTTGACGGGAACTCTCCTCGCCACACAGATCAGACACGACTGGAAGTCTAAATAGAGAAAACACAGGTTGGATTAATACCTTAATACCTTAATACACAGCATATTATTCAGCACTTGCAAAGATTCAAATTCTTAGATCGAGACATGTTAGATTATTTTGTTATAAAAGTGTTTCGCTTCAGTCATATTTTTGAGTTTACCAAAAAATCTTGGATTGAGCACAGACTTTTGTTTGTTTCTTTTGTCACAGTTAGTCAAAGGATCTTAAAACTATGGGACAAAACTGTTGAAATCAGTTAAATTGATTCTGTCACTGAAAATTGCTGCTTCTCCATCCTCCTACACATCTCAGATTTATTTATTGACCTGAAGAACTATGAGGAGCTGCTGACTCCAAATTATTTTTCATTCAAATATTTCTTTTATGCTATTGCTTGACTTTTTTTATCAAAGAGAGATGTCAGTGTTTCACACTTGTGTCATCATACAGACTAGGTCGTTTCTGTAGTTCTGAAAAAAATAAAGTATCTGTTGATTTAGACAGGCAGGTGTGAACTGGCACAGCGTGACAAATGAATGGATGTGGTCACGTTGGCGAGAAGGAGACATAGGTGCAATAACAGGTGAGGGATAGAGGAAATCCTTATGTGCAAGTCTCAATATATTTTGACAGGCAGAAATAAAAATAGTACAGACACATAATCTATGCAGCAATGTCATTTTTGAGCTGCTGGATGATCTAAAGGCTGATTTAGAGCCAGTTACAAAAAAAAGCCATGTCATATCTCCCATGGAAAAACCTCTTGCAATGCTGCAATTTTTTGTTTTTGATCATTCCAGCACAACAACACAGTTAGTGCTGGCTTCTCCCAGAGTAATTTTAAGTATTAAAATTGCTGTCAAGCTCATCTGAGACGGACTGAGGCAAAGTGGAAAAGTCTGCTGTGGTCTGACGAGTCCACGTTTCAAACTCTTTTTTGGAAATCATGGACGTGGTGTCCTCCAAAAACAGGAAAAGGACAGTGTGTTAGTGCCATAAACTGTATAAAACATGGACGTAGTCTCCGTGACGTCACCCGTCTGTTACTGCAGCTCCGTTTTGAGGCTAAACGAATGCCCAATCTCACAGCTATTGGGCGCTCGTCAGTCATGTGATCTGAGCTGTGGCTCTGATTGGGTAAGCTCTCGATCCTAATATCTTCCAAACGGCCGAGTTAGAAAAAAATTCACCCCCCTCACAGTGTGTGCCGTCAGCGAAATTAGCGATCCAGACGGGAGACAGAGTTTGTACCAGGCTTTAAATACGATAATTTCCGCTCTGAAATCGGCCTTTTCCCCGTCCGCTTGTACAGGACTTCCGGTGCTTCTGGAGCCAGCCTCAAGTGGTCACTGGAGGAACAGCAGCTTTTTAGCACTTCAGTGTTGTTTCATTTTTTCAGACGGAGGTTGCCGCTTGGTTAGTGCTCATGGCATCATGGGTAACTGTCCCAGTATCTGTGAAGGCAGCATTAATGCTGAAAGGTACAAACAGGTTTACCTCGTTGTAGACGACGGTAGGTTCTGTGAAACAGAAAAAGTCCCTGCAGCTGTTACTTTGGTTCTGTGTAAGACGAGGACAATGTTGTCGCACCGAGACATCATCTTCTCACGTCGATGATCTGACTCCTGCCTGCAGTCCAGACCTGTCTCCCATTGAAAATGTGTGGAACATTATGAAGAACAAAATACAACAACTGAGACTTTGGGACTGTTGAGCAACTGAAGTTGTTCATCAACAAGAATGTGAAAGAATTCCAGCTCCAAAGCTTCAACAATGAGTGTCCTCAGTTGTTGTTCAAAGGAAAGATGATGAAACAGTGGGAAACATGAACCTGGCCAAGCTTTTTAAGAACATGTTGCTTGAAAATATTTGTAAAAGAACAATAAATTTGACCATTTTGACAATAAATATCTTGTCTTTCCAGGGAGTTCCACTGAATAGAGGCCTAACATGATTTGCAAATCACTGTATTTTGTATTTACACAATGTCCCAACTTCATTGGATTAGTGCTGGGTGCTTGGTTTGACTTTTCAGACGATAAAAACTTTTGGTACCTTTGAGTCATCCAGACCTGAAAACATATCCTGACAGACTCTTCAACCTCTCACTCACATCTGGAGTTTAATCACCAGCATAAAGCTCAGTCTCCACCAGCCACCCTCCATCTGTCAACCAGACTCCGTCCTCACTCTGGCAAGAGATTGGCACAATTTCTGGTTGTCAGACGTCTAAAATTAGAGTGCCAGACAGACTTTTCCCCCGTGTGTGTACGTGTGATGAGATAAGATGGGAGGATGACAAAGTGTCACGCATTAATTAGTCCCTCACGGTGGATGGGAGGAAAAATAGAGAGGAGCGGCGATGAAAGGAGGACAAGGCACGANTTTTGTATTTACACAATGTCCCAACTTCATTGGATTAGTGCTGGGTGCTTGGTTTGACTTTTCAGACGATAAAAACTTTTGGTACCTTTGAGTCATCCAGACCTGAAAACATATCCTGACAGACTCTTCAACCTCTCACTCACATCTGGAGTTTAATCACCAGCATAAAGCTCAGTCTCCACCAGCCACCCTCCATCTGTCAACCAGACTCCGTCCTCACTCTGGCAAGAGATTGGCACAATTTCTGGTTGTCAGACGTCTAAAATTAGAGTGCCAGACAGACTTTTCCCCCGTGTGTGTACGTGTGATGAGATAAGATGGGAGGATGACAAAGTGTCACGCATTAATTAGTCCCTCACGGTGGATGGGAGGAAAAATAGAGAGGAGCGGCGATGAAAGGAGGACAAGGCACGAGAGACTGGGGAAAGTAGGGATGGAGGAGTGATGGGAAAATGACAGGAAGTCAAGTAAGAAATGGACGGGCGGAGAGAGAAGTGGAACATGTGGGAGAGCAAGGGCAGGACGAAGAGGCCTGGATTGAGACAGAAAAATATAAAAGGAGAAAAGATAGAGAACCTTCGCCTTCTTCTTTGATGGATTTGGGTTCAGAGACGGCGAAACACTGCATGGTCTCATATTTCTGATGCACCGTGTCCTGCTGGTCGGACGGCGGCCGCACTTCGCCGTCAGCGTGAGGGTTGACCAGCATACGACAGTTAAAGGTGTGGCTGTTCCTGTGAGACGAATCACTGCTGCGATGATTCACTGAGAGATAAAAACAAAAGAAAACCAGTCGTTATAAACTTAAGAGTGATTCTATAATTAAGGGCACATTTCACATCCATGGGATAAACTTATCAATTTTACAAAATATTGATTTCAAGCACCAGCCAAATTCATATTGAGTCATTTGGGTGATATTTCACTTTCATTTAACACAGAAAGTTCACACCTTGCACAGTTTTTTTTAGCAAAAAAATGCAAATTGTGTATTTGAATTTGCAGTTTTGGTGCTGTCCTATTTCTTAAATATCAAGTTTGCCTTTCAAAATTAATACGAGAATACCTGTTTTTTTCTATTATTTCCATCATTAATTGTTCAAAGTAATTATTAAAATAAGACAAAACTGTTTGAAAAACTGTTTAAACATTTAATACCTATAAAATTATTCACTTTGTATGTGTCTGAGAAATCTGTCATCTGTTCCCCGATGGAAAAAAAAACATAAATCAGCAACAGTTTGATTTTATAGTCACATGACTCAAACCATATGAGGTCACAGTCTTTTTGGTGGGAACTTTGGAGAAAGTTTGATATTTTTCAACTCCTCCTCATTAATATTTCATCCAAATGTTTGTCTGTAAATAGTGCGATTTAATTGGTCGTCAACTGTGTTATTGACATTTTCTTGTGTAATTACTGTAGATGTTAAAATGGCCAAAATGCGAAGAACATAAACAGAAATATGAGCTGATGGAGGTAAGATGGAGACAAATACAAGGTTTATAATCAACACAAGGGGCAAAAATGGAGAAAATGTCAATTGTGTTACGTGTGTTTTTGTGCCATAATTCTCTTAAATGTTGACTTAACTGTGATTTAAATGATAAGAACTGAGTCTAATGAAATAGTGTTGAGTTACTCTGAATTCAGTGTAATATGAATTTATATTAAAGAAATAGTCGGGTCAATGAGTTTTTCTCCCAGATTTTTGCATAAAAATTTTTCAAGAAACTTTTACCTATTTTTTGTATAAAGACTCTCTTCTTAATACAAAAGATTGTCTAAAGTCATCAACTGGTTGTAAAGTTTCAAAAATCCAAGTAATAAAAAATCATAAAAATTAAACTCGTGGGTTTTTACAGTCCACCGCGTTGGTTTAATATGAAAATACATTTATATGTTCCTGTTATTTTTTCTGTGTGAAATTATTGCCAAGTATTTCTCAAGTGTCTGTAGTGACTCATACATTTTCATTTTGTGTGTTTCATTTGTTTAATTTGTGAATAAGATAAATAATTTGATGTTAAAATAACATTTCACATTATTACATTGGTTGTACCACCTGACATGGAAATTGTTCCAGTCACCAATGAAGTGAAAAAACCTTTTTTATCAGTATTTCAGAGAAATCTACAAACTTTTCCACTTGGTCACAAATGTCATTTGGGCTCCTCTGGCTGATGCAGTTTCCTGTTTCCTGTTTTATTCTCTTCACTTTAAAATAAAAGTCTAATGTTACGGTTGCANACAGCTTTAAAATTCTTTTTATTTGCAAAGAACGTTTTATTTAAAAAGGTTCAAGCATAAAATAATGCCACTGTGTTTTTAATTTCCATTTACAAGAACTGACATTCAATTTTTAGAGTTTAATTACTGTGGATACTTGTCAGCTGCCAACGTGGTGGACTGTAAAACCCCCAAACTCCTTGGTTTTGTGTTTTTTTGTACAATATAAAATTATCAAATTTCTACACAAGTTTATTGTGTCCAAAATATCTTATTTCTTTATGTACACTACTTTATGAGTTAAGTACTACCTTCCAAATATTGCACTCGGACACAAAAAAGGGACGTCACCTCATTGACCCAATTACAGAATCACTCTTAAAATGAAACGTTTCTGCATCCTCTCAGAGTAAGATGTTTGTCGTTTCTCACCCAGGCTTTTGGGCAGCAGGTTTTTCACGAACTCGGCGTGGTCTCCGACGTGCAGCACGCTGTAGACGCTGGTGTTCATCAGCTCCTCCTGCTGGTATCGTAAATACTGGCTGACGTTCTCCGACACGAACACGATGTTTCCCTCCATGTTGACCACGAAGAAGAAGCCGTCCAGCGCCTGAGGGAGGAGGAGGAAGAGGAGGAGAGAGAGAAGGAGGGAGACATGAGATTAGAGAAGTGAATGTTTCATACTCACAGGAGGGAAAGAAAAAAGTCAAAAGGTAAGAAGGATAACGAGAAAAGGCTGGATGTTAATTAAAGTTCATTTAAACTTTCCACCTAAAGCTGATTAACTTTAATGAACAGATGTGGGAGCAAAACTGAAGTGTTACTCATCCAAACTTCAGCTTTTTCTCAAAGTACTCGGCTAAAAAACTTAAATCTGACCCAGTGTTTTCCTACATCTTCAGGAGAGAACTCTAAAATTACATGTTTGTTCTACAAAATCATCAGTAAGTTAATCAACTACACTCTTCAAAAATACTGAAATAATCTGGCAGATGTTGTGATTTCAATTCACTTCATGATTTTCTTCACATCAAGATTCAGTGAAGTTTCCACAATTTATAGTAACATTTACAAACTTGACAGAAAATTACATCAAAAGCTTTTACTCCAATGTAAAACTTAAGGTAAGAATTGTTTATAGCTTTTAGATAAAATGTTAATATTTTAAGATTAAAAAGTGGAAGTTTGAGAAGTAAAGACAAAATTCTGAGGAAGAAAAGTCAAAATTTTGAGATGAGAGTCCAAAATTTCAAGAAATCAATTTAACATTATGTGGAAAAAAGTCTAAACTTTCACATTTAAGGTTTAAATTTTGAGATAAAAGGCAAAAGTCTGAGATGAAAAAGTCAAAATTTTCAGGTACAACATCAACATTTTGAATAAAAAGTAGAAATTGTGATATAAAAAGTCAAAATGATGACAAATAAAGACGACATTATTAAATAAAAGGCAAAATTTGGAGAGAAAAAAAAGACTTTGAGAAAAAAAGTCAATATTCTGACCTTAAAATACAATTCTTTCCATTTCTAAACTGGACTTTTTAATCGTGTTTTTAGTTATAATGACTGAAAACCAAAAAGAGCTATCTTTGACTCTTAACTTCTAAAAATAATGTAGTGCAAAATATTCTTAATTGTGTCAAGTTAAATAAAATACAAAACAATCCAAAACAAAATCCAACAATCTCAAGGAAAAAAGGATTTTTCCAACAGTCTCACACTCACAGACAGGTGTGTGTGAAACAGCTGATATAACAGATCCTGGGTCAGTCAGGAGCAGGAAAAATCACAGCTTGAGCGAAAACATGAAGCAGATGTTTGATAAAAAATGATTTCCTGTTGTGGTATAAAATAATCTAAGCTTGTAAAGAAGTTTCACCTCCCGTGTGAGTGTGTGTACATGTGTGTTTCTATTCTCTCGTTCCTGTCAGCTCAGCGTTTTTGCACCCGTATGTACAGACTGTGATTTGTCCTTAAGCCAACCACACGTCTGCACAGGCCTCCACCTCCTCCACCCACTGGAAGGAGACGACGTCTACCTGATCACGGGTCCAACAGGTACGACAGAAAACAACTGAACAGACGAGAACGGAGATATCCAGTGTGTGTATCTGTGTGTGTGTAAGTGTGTACGAGTGTTTCCATGTGTGTCTGTGGTCAAGCTCCTCCCCCTCTTGGCTAATCTGGCTTTTAAGTTAAGGTATTTATACCTCATTGGGCTCCATGTTACACGTCACCAAACACGTGCACACACATTTAACACACACACACATTTAGCATACACACACACACACACAGGTTGGCTTGATGACGGCGTTGTCGCTGACCAGAGCAGCTCTTATCTCGCTCTGTGTCGCTGCAGAGTTCAGCGCCATTTAAAGTCAGAGACGCTCCAGCAGCTCTGCACGAGTTTCACACAACAACACACCAGGCCTGAGCGCATTTTCTCAACTTTCACTTTTTGCACTATTACACTGTTTTGGTGCAAAATCTAAAAAAAAACACTTCCTACAATTCATCTCATAGTGCAAAGAGTGATTGTGTTTGTAAATACTGAATGTTTTATTTTCCTTGTCAGTCACCTTCACCCCTTTTTTTTTGCCACTTTTGGGCCAATTTTCGCTACTTTACAACTTTTTTTCAAGTTTTGTCCCAACTTTCTTGCCAATTATGCTGCTTTGTAACCATTTTTGCCACCTTAAAACTATCTTTCTTGTTGCTTCTTGCTGTTTTTGCCCGTTTTTACCTCTTAGATTGTTTCTGTTAAAAAGGTGGTTTTCAATAACTTGTGTCTTTGGTTTGGAGCAGGATTGAGTAACACTGGTGTGGTATTATACACATTTCAGGTTAGAGAATGTTAAAGAGTGTTTGCAGATTCAAAACATCCAAAATCCTGGCCTTTAGAGTAAGAAGACAAGGACGTCTGTGATTGAGCAGCTGTTGTAAACTGTATATCCACTGACTCATTCTTTAAACTATAATAAGGGACATAATAATTTTTGATGGTGAGTGAAATAAAATCACTGCTGATGTTCTGACAATCAGAAATGTTCAGTTTACAGGCCCTGCCACTCAAAGTTCCTGGATGTTTGGGAAGAACTACCCCTCACGTAGGAATAATTATCAACTACCCCACAACTAAATTTAGACCCAGGTTTCAAAAAGAAGTTTAAGTTCTGAACTCTGGTCCCATAACAGCCGTGGTTCTGACACATTTTCAGTCTGAAGTGTCTAAACTCTGCAGAGTGGGTCAGTCCCAGGTAAACAGAGGTGACTCTGCTCTATCACTGCGACCTTTAGACTCTTCAGACAGTTAGATAACACAGACAGAACTGAAACACCAGGACCCACCTCCAGCATCATGGGCCCCAGAGCGTCTTTATCAATGACCCCCGGTCCAGTGGAGGAGACGTCGGCTTTCTGCACCTCCTCAGCGTCAGCCACCGGAGCTTTTTCTGTCAGGACACGAGAGGAGAAAAGAGTTAGAGCAACACAACTTTCTCAGACTTTACACTCTAAAGTTTTATTGGAAAAGTTTTAAGTGGAGTTTATTACAATTTGAAGGAAAAAAAAAACTTTGAGTTCTTCTTTTTTTAGTCTTAATTCTGACCCTCTTGTAAAGAAGCCCATTTCTTCAAATTGAAAATGGAAAACTGATTTTTTTTCCGCCCATATTATGACAAAAAATGAGATAAAAAATCAACTTACTTTGGCTGTTTTCTCACTTTTTATCTCATAATTTCAAAAAAAAATTTCCTAAAAATTTTGACTTTTTTTAATTTAAAACTTTGACTTTAGTAACTCAAAATTTCGATTTTTTTTTTAATCTCAAGAATTGCAACCTTTTTCCTCACTAGTTTGCTGTTTTAAATTTTCTTTAAATCAAAACTTTGACTTCATATTCTCAAATTTTAAATTCTTTTACCCGAAGATTTCAACTTTTCGTCTCATAATTTTGACTTTCTTAAATCAAAATGTTTTGGTTTTTTAAAAATCAATATTTTGTCTGTTATGACTCAAAATTTCATCATTTTGACTTTTTTTAGAATCAAAACTTTCACTTTCAGCTTCTGTCATAAAAATGTCTTATTTCAAGCTTTTTTAAGACAAAAATGAGGTGTAAATTGCTTGTAACAAGTCAAAAAAAATCTGCCAATGGGATAAGACGGATTCACCAGGGAAGTTTCTTGAAATTAGAAAGATGTCTTAAAACAAGAATCTTTTATCTTATCCCATTGGCAGATTTTTTTTTACTTGTTACAAGCAATTGATGCCTCATTTTTGTCTTTAAAAAACTTGAAATGAGACATTTTTATGACCTTGTCTAGTAAATGTGGCTCAAATCAAGAATAGTAAGACAAATTTGACTAAAAATAAGACTTAATGACTTGCTTAGATTTCAGTTTTTGCAGTGTACAAGTCAGGGGTAGAGCTTTGGCCAGACCTCGGTGTTTGAGGCCCTCGCCTTCAACACGTCCTAAACATAGACTGTATAATGAGTGGACGTAACGACGTTCGGCTCAAACTGAAGCCTCCAGCAGATGCCCCGCCCCCTGGTGTCTGGCTGCAGTATAGGTCATAAGCCCCGCCCCCTGGTGTCTGGCTGCAGTATAGGTCACAAGCCCCGCCTCCCCATGTATTCCAGATATGAGCCTGGAAAACTTAAAAAAATTACGATACCTCGTAGAAACGTTTCTCTCACTTACACTAAGGTAGAATGATGATGTCATTTGGCTGCATGGTGTTCAGGTGTTTTTTCCCTGAGAAGTTAGTTTCTCATTAGTTATTGGACGTTAAAAACCGTGATATAAGTTTCGTTTTACGATAGTTGACAGCTGCCGTTCGTGAGTAGTTTTTATCGGGGATATAAGAAACTTCAGGTTTCTCGGTTTTCCTCTGATTTGGAAGACTTCTTCTTCTTTATTTATAAAAATAAAGAGAAAAAATGAACCGAGGTGAGGAAATTCTCTACTGCGCAGACTCTGGCTGCACAATGGCGGCTAGAGAAACGGGTTTTTTTGGCTTCAAAAACGTAGAACGGTGACAGGCGGAAGCACGCTGTCCATTCTATATACAGTCAATGGTTAAAACACAAAGATTTCTACAGATGAATAAGAATCTGCACAGTGGAGTTTAAAGTTTGAACTCAGCAGTGATAAGAGTGTAAAGTGTGTTACACTAAAAGAAGATAAAACAGGAGAGTAATAAATTGACCGACTGTACGTTTACTCCACCTTGTGTCTGTTCTCAAAGAAAAACATTTAAGCAGTTGAAGCTGTTTTCTTTTCACTCTGCCTCTTAACGGTTATTTTCTTTTCCCAGAAAACACTGACAGTGTTGTTTTTGTGTAACGACGTCGCCCTCGAGCAAACACACACTCGGTGCTTTAGCGTTCGTGCAGACCTTTCACTGATTACATTCATTGGCTTATCCTCCGCTCACCCTCTGCCGCTCCGTCTGCTCCAGCCTCAGTTCTCCTGAACCTTTCTTTGCGCAGGTTTGACTCTCACACAGAGAGAGAGAGCACCAACCGCTGCACCCATGTGTGCGCTACGTTACACAAATTTATGGTCACATTAGAGGCCAGGTCCCGCTCTCCTCCCAGGCTGCACCACTGCCTGTTAAGCCTCCCATGGCCCCATTAGGCCACATAGCTGACATTCCTCTAGTGGGACAAGAGCTGAACAGAGTCATCAGCCCTTAAACCCCGACGCGGTGCAGACTCTGGAGGGTGGAGGCTGATGGAGCTACAGTTTGAAATCAATAAATACAGTCTGTTAGGAGCCAGCTCTAACCGGATACTGAGGGAACATCTGAGTTTTTTGGATATTCCTTGGTGGCATCACAGTATCCAGCAATCTTAGCGATGAAAGACGACATTGAAACAAGTAAAAACTAAAACAAACAAAAAAAAAACATGTGAAACAAAGAAGCTGGACCTTTACTTGTATCTCGGCTGTAATTGGGCAATTATACTATTAGAGTCCTTCAAGTTATAATGCAGGATGAACTTTAACATTTCTAGACAGCAATATCTTCTGCATTGCCAATTTTATGTTGACATTATGGACAAAAAATCTAATTAAGGAGATAAAAAGTGAAAATTCAGACTTTTTTTCACAAAAGTTTGACTTTTTTCACATTATTGTGGGTGTTTTCTCAAATTTTGGCTTTTTTCTTGAAATTATGATTTTTTTTCTCTTAAAATGTCAACTTTTTATCTAATCATTTTAAGTTTTTTTAAATGAAACTTTGATGTAAAGAGACAGTGTGGCCACTTCAGGGCCTCTAAACCAGGGGTTCCCAAACTTTTCCGCCTGTGACCCCCAAAATAGCAGCGTTAGGGACTGGTGACCCCCTGCTGTGGTACAACACCAATCGGACAATCCAAAAACAGACAAAAACCAACAAAACCCTCCCTGAGGATACTTAATTTAACTGATCGATAGAAAATTTACCGACTAATGTGCACTTTGCTGAGTTCACGGCATCAAACTTGAACAAAGAAATGTGAAAAACAGATTAAACATTTTCTGTTTGCATAATTTTATATTATCTTTCACCCCAATTTTTGCTTTTACTCTCACAATAATGGATAAAATGTTCATGAATTGCTCATAGTTTTCGATTTTGGGACACATTCCATGACCCCCTATCAATGTCTCGCGACCCCCCAAAGGGTCCCGACCCCCACTTTGGGAACCACTGCTCTAAACTGTAATTAGAGATAAAGCTGTCCGTGCATCCTATAATTTTCAAGAACTAGCAATGGGTTGAAAATGGGTGTAAAATAAGAAATTAGCAACAGGAGCTAAGCTACTTTGAAATTTTTTCTTTCCTTAAATTTCACATGTAGTTCCTCCGTGTAGTTTTTGAAAAGCTGTTCTGTGCCTCTGTTTTTCCAACAGCTGTTGGGCATTTGGGTAAAATATTTCTCTACAGCAGAGGCACTTTGTGGATGTGAATGTGGAAACAAAGCCCAAAAAAAAGAGTTTTCAGAGTTTTTGAGACGGCAAATTGGCAGCTAAAATCATATCAGCCGTGTGGTTAAAATGCCAGTTAAAGAGTTACAAAACTTTTGCGCCAAAGTTTTACCACCTGAAAAGACTTTTAGGTATAATTTCAGTTTACAATCCTCTTGGTGAGATTTGGTCGGAGCTTGTGTAAGACTTTGTAATATGATTTATGCAATCCGGTTTATTTTACAGCATTCACAAGAAAACCTAACAACTTCAACTCTACAAACTGCTTTTACGTTTTTATGAATCTGTGTTGATGCAAATGTAAATGTAAGAAAAGTATGGTGACTTTTGTGCAGCCTTTCTTAACAAACCTTATGTGTCATGAGTTAAACGCTGAAGCTGGACGACAGCTGTGTGACCGCGTATTATCTGCGTGTGCTTATTCAGCTGTTGTTTTCGGACACAAACAGCGCTTTGTAAAACACACGACGGACACCGACTGGCTGACCTCAGGAAGAAAAACGAGAAGAACTAGAGAAGGGAAAAGAAAGATGTGGGTAAAAGAAGGAGAGAGAGGAAACAGAGAGAGGAAAGGGGGCCTCACCTTGCTCCTTGATCTGTCTGATCTGCTTCACCGTCTCTTTGAGGATGGCACATTTGTCCGGCTTGACGTTGAGGTCGTCCATGTCGTTGATGTTGGCGAAGATCAGCTCGGCCAGCTCCTCGATGTATTTGTTCTCCTGCTCCCTGTTCCTCCTCTCTGTGCTCCTCTTTGGGCTGGTGGAAAAAGAAGGGAAATGATTTATGTGTCTTATTATGATCGTTTTCAGTCTTCAAACACGAGGAGGCTTCAGATCTCAAATGTTAAGATAACAGAAAGCAGCGAAGTCAACCTCTACGTAAACTTAGATCAGTGGTTCTGATCTAAAGTGACGTAAAAGTGCAGGTAACCAAATTAAAAATGTTCTCTGAGTTTCTATTCTACTCCCTTATTTAGTTATCAATAAAACTCTGTCTCTGCTTTTACATGAATGCAAGCAGAGAAATCAAAATTTGTGGAAAACAATACTCGACAAGTGAGACAAAAAAAGCAGCTTTTCCTCTGAGGATGAACTTCTGCAAAAGATTTTAAGGGAAATTTCTGAATAAGATGAACAAAATACACATTAAACCTCATCATCGACTTATTTTTATTAACTTCTAATATTCTAAAGGCAGTTAAAGTCACACTTAGGATTTCAGTTTCTACTCGAGACACAAGTCTTATTCAAAGGTACAAAAACATATTTAATTTTCTCAAATTTTAAATTCTTTTACCCGAGGATTTCAACTTTTTGTCTCATAATTTTGACTTTCTTTAATCAAAACGTTTTGGTTTTTTCAAAATCAATAGTTTGTCTTTTATGACTCAAAATTTCAACTTTTTATCTCATCATTTTGACTTTTTTAGAATCAAAACTTTCACTCTCAGTCTCTGTCATAAAAATGTCTTATTTCAAGTTTTTTTAAGACAAAAATGAGGTGTAAATTGCTTGTAACAAGTCAAAAAAATCTGCCAATGGGATAAGACGAATTAACCCGGGAAGTTTCTTGAAATTAGAAAGATGTCTTTAAACAAGAATCTTTTATCTTATCCCATTGGCAGATTTTTTTTTTACTTCTTACCAGCAATTGATGCCTCATTTTTGTCTTTAAAAAACTTGAAATGAGACATTTTTATGACCTTGTCTCGTAAATGTGGCTCAAATCAAGAATAGTAAGACACATTTGACTAAAAATAAGACAGAATGACTTGCTTAGATTCAGTTTTTGCTAGGTACAAGTCAGGGGTAAAGCTTTGGCCAGACCTCGGTGTTTGAGGCCCTCAAATATTTTGGCAAATTAATTTTGGATTAATGACAAATATGAAGCAGCATCACAATAACTCTTTAACTTGAGAAACAGAACAACAACAGTTGCAACTAACATGCAAACAAATGACACTGACTCTAGTTCTTTTTGGTAAAAGAAAACGACAATGAACACATACGTATGAAAAGAATGAGTTGTTACATTAATTTCTCTTAAATAAACTTTACACTGTTAATCTGCTCATTCTGCCCCTAAATAACCAAAGAAAAAACACATAACTGAAATTTTATAATTTAACATTACGTATATTTTTCTGAAATGATTTTTCGACCCCCAGAAATCATCTCGTGACCCACATTCAGGTCAGGACCCAGAGGTTGAGAACGGCTGCTTTAGATGATAACGAGCTTCATGACTCACATCAAAATTGCTGAAAATGCTTTATTTTGTACGACTGTCTTTTTTTTCCCTGAGTGATTTTCTTGTTCACTTTTATGAAACACAGAGTTCACAGCCTGAGCTACAGCCGCGTCCGTGTCCTCGTTTCAACCTCGCTGCACTACGACTCAGTTCACCGTCACTCCAACCTTCATATATCCTCCTGGACGGGGAAAGAACAACGACTTGTAAGCCCCCCGTGTAAACTGTCGGCTGTAAAAACGCTGCGACAGCATTTTTCTTCATCGACCTGTGAGGGCCTCGTCTCATTACAAACAAACCCCCGCTCCTGCTCGCCCTCTCTCTCTCTCTCTCTGGACTGTTTTTCTCTCCTACGCTGAAGAAAAGAACATTTTTATTTACTTTTTCATGAGGCAAAAAGGTCAAATCTTTCCCATTCATACAAGAATATCAGCATTATATGGAAAACTGAGGATATTTGTTGTTTACATACCACAAAGTGTGGAAAAATGCTAAAAAATAAAGGGACTAGACAGAGGAGAAAAGTCTGAACAATCCAGCTGGAACTAAACAGATGAGAAAGCAAAGAAGGGGAACTTAAATAAAATAGTTCATATTGTTTCATGTAAAGGAATAGACCAGTTTCCCAACCTGTGGGCAGTGGCCCCATGGTGGGCCATGAAGGTAATGCAAGTGGGCCGCCAAATCATCTCCAAAATAGTATGATTTTAGTGAAGTGTAATTCTATAAAGATACAAGATACAAATATACAGAATAATGTTGTAAACGTTAAAACTCAGTTGGTTAGGAAATTAAAAATATTCAGATATTTCTATATAAGAAAAAGTGTGCCTTACTGCTCTCTTGGGAGCCAAAATAAGCTGATATAATGGGCTGCGCTGAGCTCCGCTCTTTTCAGTCAGGGTGTTCACTCAGCGCCCGCCACTGAGCGTCTGCTTCAGGAGACGCTGACAGTAGCTACAAATGTTTCACTGCGAGTCTGTTTTCGCCCGACTGTACCGCAGAAACACGTTCTGCAAAGCAAGTCGTATCAAACAGGAAAAAGCCTCGAAACAAACAAAGCATCCGATCATTTCAAAATAAAACAACATGTTCCTGCTCCCTACATTAGTTATTCTCAAGTGTCTGCTCAAGTTGTGATCAATGACTGTATATAGAATGGACAGCGTGCTTCCGCCTGTCACCATTCGACGTTTTTGAAGCCAATAAACCCCGTTTCTCTAGCCGGGTAACACGTCGGTCTCAGACGCGTCATCTCTTAAAGACCACCTCGGTTCATTTTTTCTCTTTATTTTTATAAATAAAGAAGAAGAAGTCTTCCAAATCAGAGGAAAACCGAGAAAGGACTTCAAAGAATATAGGGGCTATTTTTGATGAGTACTTGCCGTCGACAGTTGATAGCATTTACGAAACTTATATCGCGGTTGTTAACGTCCAATAACTAATGCGAAACTAACTTCTCAGAAAAAAAAACACCCAAACACCATGCAGCCAGATGACATCATCATACTACTTTAGCGTAAGGATGAGAGAAACGTTTCTACCAGGTATCGTAATTTTTTTAAGTTTTCCCGGCTCATATCTGGAATACAAGGGGAGGCGGGGCTTATGACCTATACTGCAGCCAGACACCAGGGGGCGGGGCATCTGCTGGAGGCTTCAGTTTTTGCCTATGATTTTGAAATATAATCAACACTGTTACATTGTTCTCAACTATTTTAGTTTGTTTAGGTCTGTCAGTGCTTTCTAAACATATTGAACACATAATACCGAAAACCGTGGTAATTTTGGTCACAATTACTGCGAGCTCAAATTTTCATACCATTTTCATACAATGCCATTACATATTGCATTCAGGTTGTTGCAACGCTATTTAACAAATGGCTTGAAATTGAGATTTTTTTTGTGTGTTTTACTTCTATATACAGTCAATGGTTTTACTATATTGCCTACTGTATCGGTATGTATCGGGTATCGGCACAATTTAATGTAAGAAAAATTTATCGGCCCATATCTAGCAGGTTTAAGCGTCTCACCTTGGCCCCAGGAGGTCTGACTGACAGTCCTTCCTCTTCAGAGACTCCCCTCCTCTGGGGGTCTCTGGGGTGTTTCCGCCCCCACTGCTCATCTTCAGCAAATATCAGCACCTGGAGAAAGAGAAATTATAGTTTACTCAATAAAACAGCCTTTTAAAGATATAAAGTGCAGCTTCTGTTTAGTGATTTCTGTCCTCATCAAAACTGCCAGAATGAGACAAATACTTTGCATTTACAGGTTGAAGCAAACGACTCAGATAAGAATGAGTTGCAACAGTTGGTTGATCTGTTTGAACAATGCAAATGCAGATCAGTTACTGGAAGTGTCTGTCACAATGTTTAGTCAGATTAAAACAAGAAACTCAGCTTTCAACACCTCAGAGTTCATTTCTAACTTCTCCTTTGCTTCAGTAATAATGATGATATATGTAAATCATTGTGTTTTTTTTAGAAGTGCCTGTGTTTTTATTAATGTTCTGGTCCCATGAAGCAGCAGCAGCTTTATAAAAGTGCTTCTCTCTGCACTGACGCAGCTTCACAGCTTGAGCAAACACAGCATCCTGATAGACAAGAAGTAATGTGCTGAAGATGTACACAATCTGTCTGAATGGTGCATAATCAAACAGAGAATGTGCTCATGACTCATGAAAACAATGCACCATTGTCGTGTGCCTGCAGGCAATATGTGGGAGGCCCTGTGGGAATACAGTAAGTGTCAATAATTACTTCAGTTAGAAATTCATGTAGGCATTCACACTGTTCCAACATGAGCATTTCTTCCTTTGAGTTCACAGCCTTTTATAGAAAAGACTGAACGCACAGAGCCAAATCTGATTTTCCTCAGAGTTTGGTGTTAGGATCAAAGAAGGAGAGGAAAGAGAGGTGGAAAGTAGAGAGTCCAGGTCAGTTTTACCATATGTTCGCCTTATGCTGCTATTCTCTTTCTGCAAAGTGATAACAAGACTCATCTTTATTTTCTCGACATCAGCGAACAAGTCTGATTCTTTGTGATTAAAACAGAGAAAAAACATGTACATAGAGTTTTTGGTGATTTCCACTTCTCTTAACAGGTTTGATAGCGTGTGGCTGATGCTAGATGACACAACATGTGAAATTTAGATACAAATTATCACCTAATGGCGCTTTTCCACGATACAATTCCAGCCCTACTCTACTCTGCTCGGTTTGGTTATCTTTTCCTCTAGCCCGACTACAGACTCACGGTGGGCGTGGATCTTATAACACAGCTGCGCTAAAGTGCTGCGCAGAAGTGCGTGCATGTTCATCTATAACACGACACAAACATAATTTTGTACTAACATATGTGCCACCGTGGTCTTTAAAGGAAAAAAAAAGCTTTCAAAAGATTTCATTCAAGTAATACAGCGGCTCAATGTCGGGCGTCATGACAACGGAGGTAAACAACAGCCTCGTGCTGCTGCACGCGGAGGAAAACGAAGGAGCTGCTTCCTGACATCAACTCTTCCCTCCTAGGTCACTCTAGTGAAATTAAAAACTAAAAACCCGGACCATATGGTCTCTAAAAAACAACTAGTTAGTAAGAAGAAACTTGAGGTTTTCCTTTTTGGTTCCCTGTGGATTAATGGACTGATTGGTGCTTAAAGACTCTCGTGGCAGACAGATCGCTCCTGCACCGACGAACTTTGATTTAATTTAAAAGACTCTTTGAAGCCAACTATCTTTGCTGTTAACTTCTTTTTGGTTTAAAAAGGACTTTTAACTTCTTTAGGAATGTACTTCCTCGTAAAATCCCGACATAAAACAGAAGTAAGTCAGACCAAGACACGGCAGTCCAAATTTACAGTAATTTTTGAGCAGCGACTGAATAAGGAAACGGAGAACATTCACTAAACAAGTCTCAGTCTTCCTGCAGAGACGACATTCTCTGACCAATGAGTGACCGGCAGTCCGTCCACGTCACCTTTTAGTATCGGCTTTACTCGCTTAGAACCAGGGTAGAGCAGGTACTAAAAACTGGCGTCTGCCACGTAGTACCGCGCTAATGGAAACGCAACACAAACCGAGTAGAGTCGAGTAGAGTAGGGCCAAGGAGAGTCAGTGGAAAAGGGCCATAAGTCTTATTAGAGATATTTGTCCCCCCTGAAAAAGTGGGGATTTTGAGTTCTTTACTTTCACTTGAATGTCATCAGACTCTAGTTTTTTGACAGCACACTGCAAAAACTGAAATCTAAGCCAGTCATTATGTCTCATCTTTAGTAAAAATTGTCTCATCATTCTTGATATGAGCCACATTCAACTGACAAGTCCGTAAAAATGTCATATTTTGAGATATTCAAAAATAAAAATGAGGGCTAAATTGTTTGTATCAAGTCAAAAAAATCTGCTGATGGAAAAAAAGTTTCTTTTTTTAAGTCATTATTCTAATAACAAGTAACTTAACAAGCAACTTTTTCTTATCCCATTGGCTTTTACTTTTTACAAGAAATAATAATAAAAAAAAACAACAACTAATTTTTGCCTTTAAATAACTGGAGTCTGTTGGATGTGGCTCATATCAAGAATACTAAGACAGTTTTTGTTAAAAATAAGACAAAATGACTTGACTTTACATTTTTAGTCTTTCACAGCCCGTAATGACTTTGTCTGCATAATCTCGTTCTTTTGAAACGACGACTTGTACTACTAAAGAGTTGATTAGATCAATGACTCACTTCGAGATCTTTCAATACTCCCGTTTGAACGTCTAATAGAAGATTGTCCTAATACTTAGCTTTGTTCTAAACCACGAAAGGTTGCGACGTGTAAAGTTGAATACCCCGTTTAAGTGAGTGTGTGTCTGCTCGCCTCACTCCTCCTCACTCCTCCTCACAGGAGGAGCAGCGTCTGTGAGGAGGGGGTGGGGGGTGGGGGGGCTTTAAGGCCCTTTGACAGGCCAGTACATCACCTGACTGTTACATAAGAGCCGGTCAGAGGAGCTGACACTGAGCAGATGAAGTGAGGAAAATGGGGTATGGAGAGAAAAACAAGAGGGAGGGGAGGAAGAGGGGATTTGAGAAGAAAGAAATACAGAGGAAGAAAAAGGAAAAGTGATGTGCACAACCAAACCACAGAGGAAAATGGGGAATATTTCCTCACGGAGATCAAGCAGTCAAGTGTAAATGTTGTGAAATAAGACGTGAGGAAGGATGGGGGGAAAACAGGAGGCAGGAAATGGGATGAAGGGCATCTGTTGCTCTGAATAATCAGGCCTGAGGACGGAGGAGAAGAAGATGATGATGGCCTCATTTCACAACGAGAGGAGGAGAAAGGAGGAGAGGAGGCAGATAAGAAACTAAATGAAAGGCTGAGTCCATCAGAACTGCAGTAATCATCCCTACAAAACAAAAACGCTTTTTTAATAAAGAGCTGATCATTATCAAAAAGCTTGATGCCTCTTTGGTCGTAGCTCATTTGTTGTGATGCTAACGGTACGGAGAGGTAGCACAAAGGTTGGAAAGGTGGTGGAAACTGTACTTGTGAATCTAAGGCTGCTTCATGAATCGGTTTGATTTATGGATTTATTTATTTATTAAAGATATTTTTGGGGCTTTTCTGCCTTTAATTGAATAGAGGAGGACAGTGGATAGAGCAGGAAAGGGGGAGAGAGTGGGAAACAGGCCACAGGCGAGAATCGAACCCGGGCCACCCGTTCGAGGGCAAGCCTCATGGTACGCGGCCACATTCAGTAGGCCAGCGATTCCCAACCTGTGGGCCGTGGCCCCCTGGTGGGCCGTGAAGGTATAGCAGGTGGGCCGCAAAATCATTTCCAAAAAATTATTTTATTGGAGTGTAATTATATAAAGATACAAGGTACAAATAGATATATAAGATACAAATACACATAATGATGTTTAAAATGTTAAACTCTGTTAAATTTTGAGAGAAATTAAATCAGTTCAGATATTCATATAGGAAAAATGTCCCTCAAGAAGGCACGTCATTGCTCTTTCGATAGCATGACTCTGAAATCTTCAAAAATTGTCGTAAATGTAACAGAAGTGCTGAGCCTGAAAAGCAACAAAAAAGAATAAAGTAACACCCAAAACATAATAATTGCACCAGAACGTAACAAGTTGTCATATTTCGGGCAAAAAGTTATTATGTTTCCGACTTAACTTGTGTTACATTATTGACCAACTATCACATTTAGGGTTTTATTATGGCTTTCTGAGGGGTCATTATTACAAATAGGGTTCTAAAAAGGCCTTATATAGTACGGCGGCCTTGTACTTTTGAGGTTGGAGTTGGGCTCGAACATTTTTGAGCTCTGAAAGTGGGCCCTGATTTGGAAAAGGTTGGGAACCACTGCACTAGGCCATCTGCACCCCTGATTCATGGATTTATATATTCGATGTTTGAGACTTTTTTTCTACTTGGATTCTTGTCGCTCAATCTCCACATTGTTTACGTTCTACAGAGACACAAAGCAAACGACGACAACAACAACAACACAATGGCTTTCAGCATCAAAAATCAAGATTTGAACTACGTCTCGAAGTGTGATATAAAGTTTTACACTCTCATGAGGTAATTTCTCAGTTTTAGTTTCCACATTGAAGTTTGTGGCAAAGTGCAGTGAAAACGCCACTTTTTTGAAAAGACGTCATTGGACATGCACTGCAAAAACTGAAATCTAAGCAAGTCATTATGTCTTATTTTTAATAACATTTGTCTTATTGTTCTTGATTTGAGCCACATTTACTAGACAAGGTCATAAAAATGTCTCATTTCAAGTTTTTTAAAGACAAAAATGAGGCATCAATTGCTTGTAACAAGTGAAAAAAAAATCTGCCAATGGGATAAGATAAAAGATTCTTGTTTTCAGACATCTTTCTAATTTCAAGAAACTTCCCGGGCGAATTCGTCTTATCCCATTGGCAGATTTTTTTGACTTGTTACAAGTAATTTACACCTCATTTTTGTCTTAAAAAAACTTGAAATAAGACATTTTTATGACCTGGTCTGGTGAATGTGGCTCAACTTAAGAACAATAAGACAATTTTTACAACAAATAAGACAAAATGACTTGCTTAGATTTCAGTTTTTGCAGTGTGAATCAATCTCCCCAAACAAGTAAGAAGTGGAGAGTTAAATTGGTTGTCAGGCTTCATCAAGAAACAAAAGAAATACTAAATCATTTGTTGGGATTAAAATTCAAATCAGATTATCACTTTGATTCTGATCAAGGTGAGCAATTTTTGTTCTGAATGTGCCATTTTTCCTTCCTAATCCAATCAGAAACACTCATGTAAACTTTCACAACCTTTTTATGATATTTCAGTCAATACTTACAGCAGATACACATCAGACCCTTTACATACAGAGAGACACATGTGGACACACACACACACACACTCATGATCACACAGTCTGAGTTAACGTTGATGGGGCCCTGGACAAAAGCCTGTGTGCCGGTCGGGCCGACACTAATGCAATCAGAGGAGCCAAGCGTTTCACAAAGTGAAGCCATTTAAAAACAATTTGAGCTGCAAAGAAGAGACGAGGCCTGAGGGTCAAAGCGGCCATTAAGGAATTAAAGCTGGGGATCGATCACTGCTGAAGTGGACTGTATGGAAACCAGTGCTTCTTTGCTTCTTTGCTGTGAGAGTTTAAGAAAAGGAGGCTCGGCAGAATGGGTCAGACTTACACAGGTGTGTTTTATTCTGATTACCTGATCTATACCATGGAACTTTATGAACGACGGGATGAACAGCCAAGAAAATCACCGTAACTAGCTACGAATGGATCTTTGATAATGTTGTATTATCTAAACTTGTGGTTCCCAACCTGTGGGTCGCAGCCCCCTGATGGGCCACAAAAGTACTGCAATTGGGCCGCCAAATCATTTCCAAAATTACTAAGATAGATGTTTAAAATGTTAAAACCATAGACTGTAGCCTCCAGCAGATGCCCCGCCCCCTGGTGTCTGGCTGCAGTATAGGTCATAAGCCCCGCCCCCTGGTGTCTGGCTGCAGTATAGGTCATAAGCCCCGCCTCCCCATGTATTCCAGATATGAGCCGGGAAAACTTTAAAAAATTACAATACCTGGTAGAAACGTTTCTCTCATCCTTACACTAAGGTGGTATGATGATGTCATCTGGCTGCATGGTGTTCAGGTGTTTTTTTTTCCTGAGAAGTTGGTTTCTCATTAGTTATTGGACGTTAAAAACCGTGATATAAGTTTCGTTTTACGATAGTTGACAGCTGCTGTTCATGAGTAGTTTTTATCGGGGATATAAGAAACTTCAGGAAAGAGCCAAAAGGAGACTAAACCTTCTGAAGAAGAAGAAATAAATATTTTTATTTCTCTCTTTTACTTGGCTCCACCGGAAATTCTCTACTGCGCAGACTCTGGCTGCACAATGGCGGCTAGAGAAACGGGGTTTTTTGGCTTCAAAATCGTAGAACGGTGACAGGCGGAAGCACGCTGTCCATTCTATATACAGCCATTGCTTAAAACTCAGTCACATTTAAAAGGATTTTAATCCTGAGGATACCAAGTAGTATCTGGTTGGTTTTTTCTTTGCGTCTGTCACATTTTTACTCACTGTGGACGCATTTTTCTCTACAAAGTGAAGTCCTGCACCTCTATGGATTGAAAAGATTGTTGAAATGCAGATACATATGCATATTTATCCCTTGGGGCTTGATGGAAGCAGAAAAAATATAGAACATTTCCTTTTTTACAGAACTTAGCTTATTTTTCCTGTAACTTTTCAAAGAGGATACGAAAATCAAGAGGACATTGATAAACTTCTCTCATCTTTTCTGCTTTGTTAACGTATTTTGTCGACGTCATTTACAGTCAGGTACTCTGGAAAACTTGAGAATCTGATGATTACGCCTTTTTTTTCAGGTTTTGGATCAAACAAATGGTTTGTAAATGCCAGCTACTGAAAAGTTGGTGCAGTAAGTGGGTATCCAAGGGTTGAAAATGTTCAAGTATTTATGTATATTAACCGTATTTACTGTGTTTGAGTTTGGCCTGGAACATTTTTGAGACTTAAAAGCAGGACCTGAGTTGGAAAAGGTTGGAAACCATTGATCTAAACAGAACATTTCACAATTATTAACATCAACTTCTTTAAAATACGGTCAACACAACCATCTCTTGACTTGACACCTACCCACAGCGCCAAAATTACCACCCTCCAACAAGAATTGAGAGTACGTACAATTAATAAGTGAAACATTTTGTATAAGTGTCAATGATAAGAGATTTTGAATATTTTATTTTCATGATTGGAATAAAAAGAGATCTTGATATTCTAATTTTTTGAGTTGCATCTGGATAAAAACAGAGCAGTTGAGTTGATTAATGCACATTATCATTTATCTAACCTGTAACTGTCTTCCTGGCTTGTTCTGCTCTCAAGTAATATCCCTTGAAATCTACTTCCTGGCAAGTCACAGGTGACTGAGACCAGGTACGGTAGGTATCAGGTTACAGCCAGGTGGAGGTCAGGTTGGGTAATAGAGGTGAAAAAGAAGCGCTGCTCTCCTTCTAATGATGATTAGCTGTTAGAATAATGACCAAAAAGGAGAGTTTGTTCACCGAGCTGAGAGAACAAGCAGCAGAAACTGTGCACACTCAGGTAAGGATGATTAAATGGTTGAGAAGATATGACAATCACCATTTGCATGAAAGCCCTGCCTGGATAAAATGATAGTTGTCATGGTAGTAAAGCACACTATGGGCTGTTATTAAAGCAATGAGTCACCCTTTAGGGTTTAGCTTGCAGAATAATTAAGGTTTGGATTGTGTTAAAAAAAAAAAAAAAAAGACACTGACCACGCAGCCTTATGTAATGACTGACAACACACAATTAAAGCTAATGTGTTTTTACAGGGATGGAGGAAAACATGTCCGTCCACTGCAATAACACCTTTTTATTGTGTTTACAGAAATGAAATGTTAAATGCCAGAGCTGTTATTCCTAGAATAGTCTGTCATGTTCGTCATGTTTAAAAGGGGTTAATTCAGTGCAGTTAATGTTGTACTGGACCCGGACAACACTGGGACACCTGCTTTCTCTTTGTGAGCGTTTCCGCTTGTTGTTGCTGTGTAATCCTACCCCGCTACGCTCGCCTCAGCTGGTGTGGTTACAGTCAACCTTCAAAATAAAGTAGGTTTTGATGGGTTAATCCACTCAACAGAACATATCAGGTTAAGATTACTTATAGTGCTCGTCAAAACAGTTCACTGACTGAAGGATTACTGAATAACTGGCATATGGGTCAATGACGTGACGTCCCTTTTTTGTGTCCGAGTGCAATATTTCCTTCCATCATGAATTGAGTATTTCATCACATGTATTTCTTTATTCTATGAAACCTGTGTTATTTGAACACATCTTTAAACTATTAAAATATAACATGTTTTTTTGTGTTTTGGTTCCTCAAACCCCCAAAATGTCAGGTCGTGTAACCGTCCTGACAAGTATCCACAGTAATTAAACTCTAAAAATTGAATGTCAGTTATTGTAAATGGAAATTAAAAATACAGTGGCATTATTTTATGCTTGAACCTTTTTAAATAAAACATTCTTTGCAAATAAAAAGAATTTTAAAGCTGTTGAGAAATGTAAAAAACTTTTGTCCCGTTATTTTCACCTTGTCAAATGTCAGGGTGGTGCAACCGTAACATTAGACTTTTATTTTAAAGTGAAGAGAATAAAACAGGAAACAGGAAACTGCATCAGCCAGAGGAGCCCAAATGACATTTGTGACNAATGTGAAATGTTATTTTAACATCAAATTATTTATCTTATTCACAAATAAAACAAATGAAACACACAAAATGAAAATGTATGAGTCACTACAGACACTTGAGAGATACTTGCCAATAATTTCACACAGAAAAAATAACAGGAACATATAAATATATTTTCATATATTTGGTTGCACCACCTGACATTTTTGGGTGCTCAAATTAAAAATACTAAAAAATAATGAACCTAAAATCTTTGAAATGTTGGTCAACTACTGAAATCTGTTAGAAAACTTAATTCTTCACTCAGAAATATGTTTTTATCCATATTCAAAGAACTTTTTAAAAATACGTTTGTAGACCCTCTTTTTGTCATTGACCCATATATCCCTCTAGTTTTTCTTTTTTTTTCTTTAGTATTGCACAACTTTTTTAGCCAGATGTTGTGAAATTTAAAGTCACTAGTATCAAAGTTAAAACAAGTAGATGTTGCCCACGACACAAGACAATTTATCAATATTTGAAGCATTGAATTTGCACTATTGCCATCAATATATGGGGTTCAATGGTTTGCATTCCAACAAAATATCTTTACAACAACATTTAAAACAGCGTTTTTAAGTGTGGAGTTTCAAAACTTTACAACTTGCTCCCCCCAAAAATGGGTGTCGGAGACTAACAACCCCCTTATGTAAAAAATGAATAAAAAATAGAGCAAATGAAAGAAAATTAGACCAGAGTATACTTAATTAACCTCCACGACAGATACAATTGTTATCCTAGCCTAGTCGACCAGTGGGTGCCATGGTAACAAAGAAATGCAGAAACAGATCAAACTTTCTGGGTTTTTTACAGGGTTTTATCTAAAATTTAACCCTTATTTTTGTTCAAATTTAAGATTTGATTAAATGTGAAATTGTGAATAGCTTTTTATTTTGGAAGGCATTTTGCTCTACCCTCACTTTGGGAATCACTGTTGTACTCCTGTGCATATTTTAAGCCTATTTACATTTTCCTCAAGAACTCTTTATGGCTACAAAAGTGCAATAATTTGTCATGGCAGACAGTATTTAAGGTAACCCATGTCTGACTGCATTTTACACTTGGCTGTGAGTAAACAATGGTTAATCCAAGCCTGAGGTTCATCCAAGGGTTAACACTAAAGGAGCCAAATAGGATCTACTGTGTGAGTTTTTGTAAGTGATATAAAACAACGTGATGGGGAGAAATAACCTGATGATGTTGGATATAAATTGTGAAGCCCTAAGCGATAGCGCCTTAAGCTCTGGATGTGTTCGTGAAGAGGAGTGTTAAAGTCCTTATCAAGACACAACGGAGCAGATCAATAAAAGGAGGCTGATGTTCAGCACCTGGAGGATGTAAACATGACGGCTCTGACGGCGCTGATGGAGAGTTCGGATCCTCCTCTCTCTGCTTTCTAAGCTTCTGTCTAAGCCAGCGAACCGTCCCGCCGCACACTAACATAAAGTAGATTTAATACCCTGCTGGGGCTGGATTAAGAACGCTGACTTCTCCCACACTGAAGAGCCTCGTCCACACTGGATGTGTTTCTGTGTGTGTGTGTGTGTGTGTGTGTGAGTGCATCTCGGTGCACCCACGTCAATATGTCCAATCTCTTTATGTACATCTCTGCTGTTTGGTGTCGCAGTGATGCCGCTCTGAGCTGGTGGCTTTGTGGTCGGTGGCTCAACGCCTGTTGCTGGGGACGTCAAGTGTTTGGTTGATCCAGCTGGCTCCAGCGTTGCACAAGAGACAACATAATCTATTCTGCCGCGAGTAAATAACACTCTAGAGCAAACTCAGCTTTTTCATTTTACTACAAGGACTGCGATAAAACAAATATATGAAAATACTGAGAACTTTTACGGCTGCTTTTATCAACAACCTGAGGCTCAAAAGACAAAAATCTTGCTTGGTTCTGGGGCTAGAAACTAGAAGTTACTCTTAACAAAGGAAGAGTTCTGCAAAATAACAATTACAATCAGCTCTTTAAAAGTGAAAACACCCAACAAACTCTGAATTTATGCCAACTGGTTACGCAGTTTTTATTCCCACTGCAACATAAATGTACATGATCCACCAAAAGCCCAAAAACTGCCTCAGATGTGAGTAATCAGACCAGTGATTCTCAACCTGTGGACCGCGGCCCCTTGATGGGCCGTGGAGGTATGGCAAGTGGGCCGTCAAATCATTTCCAAAATAGTTCGATTTTTGGATGTGGGAGGGGGGTGTAATTGCATAAAGATGTAAACAAACAATAATGTTTTAATATTAAAACTCAGTCACTTTTGAAAGGATTTTAACCCGGGAGATACGAAGTAGTTTCTGGTCGTTTTTTGCTTCTGTCACATTTTTCTGTTTTCTGTGGTCTCATTTTTCTCTGCCAGTTAAAAACCAGCTCTTCTACAGACTCAGGAAAAATTCTAAGGATTTTTGAAGTGCTAATACGTGGTGTATGTTCATCATTTAGAGCTCAATAAAAGCAGGAAAAAAAATGTAAAATAATTTGTTTTTACAAAATTTAGCTACAGCAAAAAGTTGATTTTCTGTATATTTCCAATTGGACATGAAAATCAATACAATGTTGATTACCTTCTCTCATCTTTTTTCACCCTGTTAATGCATGCTGTTGACATCACTCACGATGCAATCAGGTACTGTGGGAAACTTGAGAATCTGACAATTTTTTTTCAGATTTTGGAATGAATAAATGGTTTGTAAATGCTAGTTATCTAAAAATAAGTGGGTTTTTTTGTCCCCAACAGCGGGTTTGGTATTCCAAGGCTTAAACGTGTCCAAGTATTTATAATATTAATAATAATAATAATAATAATAATAATAATAATAAATTTTATTTATAGAGCGCTTTTCTAGATACTCAAAGACGCTTTACAGACATTAAAAACATCAAATAAAACAACACAGTAATGATAACAAAAATAATAACCTAAAACAATGAAAACAAGACAAAAGAAAACCATGGGAAATTTATGTGTATAAATAAATGATGGCCTCTGTTGTTACAGGGTTTGAGATGGGCCGTGATCATTTTTGAGACCTAAAAGTGGGCCCTGAGTTGTAAAAGGTTGGAAACCACTTAATTAGACAATATCTTGTATAAAATACAGACATAGTCTAAGTGGCGTCACCCATTGGTCTCTGACGCCAAATAACAGTGGTTTCCATGTTGAAAATGCTGACTTTAACTAACTAACAATCAACCTAACAACAAAGAAATGGAGCTTAAACTGAACAACTTCCTCACCTGTAAAAACCCCGAACATGCAAATATTTTCCCTCTGACTCTAAAAGTTTATGACGGATGATTTAAGTGAATTCACTCGTTTCAGTGTGAGCCAGAAAAATGCTACAACCAAAACTAGATTATTTCAGATTAGCAGTTTGGTTTCCTGCTTATACAAAGCTCTTATTTAGAGCTTAACTGAAAGTCTGTCTTAATATGATTGACATTAATACACTGGAAATGGAGAAAGAGCCTCAGTTACAGTTAAAGTCCATGGTTCATGGTATAATGTCCAAAGCTCGAGGTCCAAAGTCTTACGCCCAGTAGCAACTCTTAGCTCAATTGGATTTTCTGCATCAAGCACAGAACAAAACAGTATTTCATTCTCAGAAGGGAAAGCTTCTACCTTCTTGTCCACACAGTTGGGCGTCAATCTAGACGGCAACTGAGTTACAATATGACAGGAGATAGAAAACAGGCTACAGAAGGCACAAATGCCTGTTTGCCAGTCTAAAATAACTCACTGCGTTGACTTTCTACCAGTTGGTCTGTTTGTATCCAAAGGTGGGTTAAAGCCTCAATGTTATAAATGTTGAGTTTTGTGTGTTTCAGAAAATGAAAAACAGCAAAGGAAGTACAACTGAGTACGTTACTAACAATCAACGACCCAAGACTAGAGAGGGGGCATCATTCTCGAAACCTTGAGTGTGCAAAACTTAAAGATCATAACCCTTCATTCAAAAAGGTTATCAGCATCAAAAATTAGTTATTACTGAATTATATTTCTCAGCTTCCTGGACTGATCATGGGAAGTGATTTATTATCTGTGATCTATTTAGTTGTAATAATGGACACAGGAGCTCGACTGTCTGACAGAAAAAGGACAGAAACCCGGTCGTTTGGCCTTGGTGGTAGAGAAACGAGCAATACTCCCATTGCGTGGACCCTGACGCCTTCTTTCGAAGCCACCTAAGACTGAGGGAGGGAGGGGGCCGTGTTTCGAAGTTTCCAAGCAATAAATTGGGGGGGTTATGTAACAAAAAAGACAAGAAAAAATCCACAAAAACTGAAATTTTGGGGCGCGGATGGCCTAGTGGATATGGCTGCGCACCATGAGGTTTGCCCTCGAGCGGGCGGCCCGGGTTGGAATCCGACCTGTGGCCAATTTCCTGCATCCCCTACTCTCTCTCCCTTTTCCGACACTATCTACTGTCCTCCTCTATCAATAAAGGCACAAAGGCCAAAATAAAAAACTTAAAAAAAAAAAAAGGACAGAAGAGAGAAGCTAAGCTAAACAGGAAAGTGATAGAGCACGGGCTGAAGGTTGAAACACGAGCTAAAGGCTAAAACAGGAGCTAAGCTGTTTGTGCTGATGTTGATTCCTGTCCACATGCAGCAGTTATTCTGCAGTGATCTGTTCAAACCTGAAAGTCTATCAATAAAATGAAGAGCCAGGTTACGTTTGCTCTGCTTGGTGAGGTTGGAGTTGGTAGATGAGCACTGGTAGGACACAACCAGGATTCACTTACAGACATTACACGTTACAGACATGAATCAGAGCACCAAGCTGTGAGTAGCGCTAAATGCAGCCGGCTACTAAACTCCACTACAAACTTAACTTATACAAACACATTGCCTTGTTGCTTTGTATCTCATACAAAGTTGTCTTCGAAGGAAGATTCACTACTCATTTTTCAAAGCAAACACCATCACGAGTCACACAGTATAACAACTCTACAACCCACTTAAAAACAGATGATATTCGCAACCACATTACGCAACAGGCGAAGACAAGTGCTGACAAAATCCCATTGCAAAAAAAAAGACAGCATAGGCAACGGTCCCCAGAAATACACCAGTAACTGAGAAAATGGATGAAAGAATCAGCAAATAGATGCTAGTGAGAAACTAATAAGTCACCTCTCCTGCCTCTTAAAAGCTCCGTCTCTTTTCTACTGGATTGTCGTCTAAGTTTCCAAAGACTTCTGACACCACCGTGCTGGAATTGACAGCAAACGTCCCTCTGTGTGTCGAGCAGCTGTACACATTGACCCACTTTGACCGACAGTGGTGGTGAGAGGCTGACCAGCCACCCCCACCTCAACTCTCTTTGTCTCCACAAGTACAGAGTGATTGGCATTACGAATCGATGTTTTAACGATGAAGTATCATGAAAAAAGTCTTCGTCTTTGCTTCGTTTCCATCAAAAACTCAAGCATAAGGTGGAGCCACAGCAGAATGAGCATCTCAAACTTTAAAGTAATCAGCTGTTGGACTGAGACGAAGCTACATGGAGGAAAACCAGAGCAGAGAAAGTGAGGACAGAGTCATGTAACCGCTCCGTGTGACTGGTTAGCAGGTTGGTCACCCAGCAGCTGCTCTACATGTCCAGCTTCATGTAATACATGACAGCCTGATCAATAACAGACACAAATCAATACCATTGAACATGCCAGCCCAGATGCTAGCTCAAACCCCCCATTGCAGTCATACTCATCCATTTTCCACTTCCACCAACACACAAAACATGTTGCCGTGGAGCTAAAACAAACACAGAAAGGAAGACAAACTGGAAGAAAAACAAGCAACAAAATCACAAACTTTGTCGCTGAGTTCGTTTTACAACCCAAGGAATTGGTTTTCAAACACGGACGATTAAAGTCTTGGTTTATGAATTTTCTGCTGATTAGAAGAACTGTTTTTGTTGTTTTGTTTTTTTTCCTACAATCCAAGCCAAAAAACAACTTTTTTCGGAAAGTTGCAATCATGTGACAAGATGTTTGTGTTGACCCTAAAATCCTGGAGCACCTCAGGGCCTTTGGACTTAAACAAAATGTTGGATATTTACCCCTTAAAAAGTCCCTGCTCCGGGTGTAGTGCTTTAAAAACAGGAACTATGGAAGTGGGTCATGCAGTGTTGGTCAAGCTTCTTTCACATTCAGACCCTATATTAAGAACCCTGAACCAGCAAATTGATTACAAAACATATGAACCACTCAGAAGTTCTTTTCATGTTGGAAAAAAATAACTTAATGTTCAAAACTGTGTACTAAAATGGACAAAAAACAACAAAGGATTTCTTTTTTAAGCATGAGCGTCCGCCTCATGTATATCTGATATGAAGTCTCCATTAAGAGAACATCAACAAGTTTGATAGGACAGTTGTAAAACGACACAAAATGAAAGTAAAAACACTCTGAGACACTGCTGGAGTTTCACGTTGCTCCACTGGTTTAGAGGTCAAACTCCAACATGGACTTACTTTGCTGATTAACTTATCTGCTTTCATTGCAGCAAGTGTCAGTGAGGAATTTACATACAGTTACAGCTGAGCAGCTTCAGGAAACTTTGTGCAACGTGTGTTTGAAGTTACATTACTGAAAGTAGTGAGTGGGATAATGGGCAGTCAGTGACTTGATGATACACAACTGGTCAAAATCTGAAAACCAGTTGAAATATTGCACATACTTACATTTCGCAACTCCCTGCTAGAGTTGGACAAAGATATTTTCATCGCTTCAAAGATCCTGAGGGTAATGGAACAAAAAAGTGGAGAGGTCAACCTAAAAAAAGTTTCACCACCACTGAGCCTGAGGATCTGATTGGCTGTTTGTCAAGACACAGGATGATCCTCCACCAAAATTAAGGTTGTTGCTGGAGCTTTAAGAACAAAAACCTCCTCAAAGGCTTCGTCTACTACCACTAAATTTCCCGTTTGGACTTTGACAGAGAGCATCATGGGACATCAAAAGGTGGAAGAGAGTTTGATTCTCTGAGGAGATAAAAATGGAACAATGGAGTTTCATGTTGTTCAGAGGTGTAGAACATGCTGCAGGGGGCATCCTTCATGACTGAGGGCTCTGGTCTGTGAGCTGATGACTGGGTTTTTCAACAGGACAACAGTTACACCTGACAAAGGATTTCTTCTTCCTCTTCCACACTGCAAAAACGGAAATCTAAGCAAGTCATTATGTCTTATTCGTAGTAAAAATTGTCTTATTGTTCTTTATTTGAGCCACATTCACCAGACCAGGTCATAGAAATGTCTCATTTCAGGTTTTTAAGACAAAAATTAGGTGTAAATTGCTTCTAACAAGTCAAAAAAATCTGCCAATGGGATAAGACGAATTCACCCGGGAAGTTTCTTAAAACAAGAATCTTTATCTTATCCCATTGGCAGTTTTTTTTTAACTTGTTACAAGCAATTGATGCCTCATTTTTGTCTTTAATAAACTTGAAATGAGACATTTTTATGACCTTGCGTAGTAAATGTGGCTCAAATCAAGAATAGTCAGACACATTTTACTGAAAATTAGACAAAATGACTTGCTTAGATTTCAGTTTTTGCAGTGCATGTCCAATGACGTCTTTTCAAAAAAGTGGCGTTTTCACTGCACTTTGCCACAAACTTATATATGGAAACTAAAACTGAGAAATTACCTCATGAGAGTGTAAAACTTTATATCACACTTCGAGACGTTGTTCAAATCTTGACTTTTGATGCTGAAAGCCATACTATTGTTGTTGTTGTCGTTTGCTTTGTGTCTCTGTAGAACGTAAAAAATATGGAGATTGAGCGACAAGAATCCAAGTAGAAAAAATGTCTCAAACATCGAATATAAAAATAAAGACGAATTCGCCCGGGAAGTTTCTTATAACAAGAATCTTTTATCTTATCCCATTGGCAGATTCTTTTTTTTACTTGTTACAAGCAATTGATGCCTCATTTTTGTCTTTAATAAACTTGAAATGAGACATTTTTATGCCCTTGTCAAGTAAATGTGGCTCAAATCAAGAATAGTCAGACAAATTTTACTGAAAATAAGACATAATGACTTGCTTAGATTTCAGTTTTTGCAGTGCAGGGGGATAATCTCACTCTTTTAGAGCATCCTGCGTGTTCCCCTGATCTAAATCACATTGAGAACATTATGGGATGGATGGAGAGGGAAGTTTACAAAAATGGACGTCGGTTCCAGACAGTGGACGACAAACATGAAGCATCTTCACCACTTGGAGCAACGTTCACACAAACCTCATGAACAAACGGATTTTTTAAGTGATTAACAAGAACGGTGGAGCTTGACTGAGACAGGATTTTCATGACCCTGACAGTCAAAAAGCTACCAAACTACAGAGTTAGGAAGAAAATTACTCCCCAAGAACAGAAAAGGCTGAATTAGAGGTGGTTATATCGATCCAAAATATCAATATTCAACACTTATATGATGAAATCTATATCTACATCTTTTACTTTCACTTTCTCTTTTGTATGTGTGCTCCTCTCACTCACTTTGTGTTTGAGCGCTTTGTTAAATATGTTATATTTTGCTTCACAAATTTACACGACCAACACCCAGTGAAAGTTGTTTTGCACTGCTGCTCTACATTAACAGTAAATCTATGATTTTCTAAACATCTTTTTTTGCGTTTCTGTTATGACTAATCTGCCAGGAAGTGCAGGCTGTTTAATCAATATCTTAAAGGCTAATACAAATCAATGGCTGTTATCCATAAATATTCAAATTTACTGTTTTATAACAAAGCAGGGAAAAAAATCAAAGTACATAATATGGTTTTTTACTTTCATGTATGAACAGAAAGTAGTTTTAGTGGTTATGTGTTATTTTGACAAACTACTTTTCCATGTAAAAAGTATCGGTATCTGTATTGATATTGATGACACTGGCCATGTATCTACTTGGTATTGGATTGAAACCAAATATTGTAGTATCGCACAATTGTTTATTTTAACTGTAGCGATCGGCTCTTTTGAATAGTTGTGTATGTGGTTCCTATCGCGTTCAGAGTCAGCCTCCAGTGGACGCTTGAGGAACTGCATTTTTTTATTACTTGTATTGTATCTGGAGGCTGCTGCTTGGCACACATAAACTGATTAAGTGTAGTAATTGTGGACATGATGAGCACAGAAACCAACGTGTAGAAGTCTAAACTCAGTTCTCACGGTAACACGAGAAACAGAATTATTTACTCAGTGTATTAAAACTTTGAATATCTTTAAACAGCAGACTCATCATCACGAGTCTAAGCCTCTGATGTCCCTGTTGAGAACCTGCTTCCTTCTGAATGAGCCTGAACAACAGTTGTTACTGCTGCAAAGCAAACTGGGTAAACAGTTGGCAGGTTGGACCTCAGGTGACAGAACAGCTACAGGCCTGCTGACTGTGCATTCTGTTAGTGTGTGTGTGTGTGGGAGGGAGGGAGACCAGTCATTCATAACCACTCCCCCCCAACACACACACACACACACACACAGAGTCAAAACCACAATAATGCATGACAGCTCAAAGTCCAGGTCTGAGTAAGACGGTCATGCAACTGTGAGCATCAAATCAATCACTATGTGGTCACCGCTTCAAGAAATCTGCCGCTTTTCCAGCTTTAACGTAACATATGGTGCTTCTGGGAGTTTAATATTTAACGTAACAGCAGCGAGACACCTGAAACTAATCAAACATTTTCCTAAAAATGTGTCAGTAAAGCTGTGATCTTCAACCGAAAGTAAACAAAACAGAAGCTCAGCTATTTAAAACATGCCTTTACACCACTCCCATATTGACTAACAGGTACTTCAACACAATCAAACAAGCTGTTCATGCAGTTAAAGGCTGTATTTCATGTTGTCATTAAGCGGAGAATATTAATCTATCAGGAAAAGTCATGTAAAGACATCATGTGTTAATATAAGTTGTGTTTAAATCCCCAAACGCAGCAGATCAGCCCTTTAAATGTGAGAGTAGGTGAGAAACCTGATGGTGACTTACCTCTGCTCTGGTTAAACCAGTCCATAACCAGTCCAACGCCGGCCGACTATCCCATGCCGGCCGGGCTGACACACAGGTTTTTCACACCATGCAAACAATCAACGCAGCACAACAAACACACACTGTCACACGCACACGCTGGGTTTGTATTTCCTCTCTTTTCTCTCTGTGAGATTACCTCCGTCTCTGTGTGTGTGTGTGTGTGTGTATATGTGTGTGTGTGTCATCTGCGCCTAATGACAGCTGACTAACTACATGCCACAAATCCTCTCTCTCTCTCTCTCTCCCTCTCTCTCTCTCTGTCCCCTCCCCCATCACGTCAACACACACTCCTCCCTGTCTCCTCCCACAACACACACTCACACTCCTCCCTCCTATTAGACAGAGTGTTGAAAACACTCCCTCCCTCGCCCACAGCCGGCCTGTGAATCATTACCATGACCTGTTGTATGTAAATTTTACACTCTTACACACTGTTGTAGTTTTATTTTTGAACTCACTCTGATACAAACACTAACTTTTGTTGCTTTCAGTCAAACACAACTGAAGAAATAAGATGGATCTTTTAAAAAATTAACATTGCAGTAACAGTTTTAAAACTCTTAAATATTCTTCCTCATGTCTTTGTTACATATTTTGGTAACACTTTAGATTTGGGAACGTATGTTCACATTTAACTAGGTGCTTATTAACATGCATATAAGTAGCTAATTAGTATTTATTAAGCACGCATTAACCCCTTATTCTACCTCTATTGCATCATGAATTCAGACTTTTCCATATATCAACTCCTAATTATTACTTATTGACTACAAATTAATGAATATGTGTTACCTAATCTAAAGTGTTACCCATACTTTAGTCAGATTCTAGTGGGATTGTCAACTTGTGACAACTTTTTAAACACTTATAGGCACTGTATGTAATTTTCACCATCAAGGGTCCTTTGAAGAATCTTACACTTGTTTTAATGCTGACGTAGCAAAGAATCATGGGAGTTGTTGTCCTTAATTGTCAAAAAATGTAGATTTAACGACAGATTTAGAAGCGATGACTATTTCCCTGATCCCAGAGTCTCCAAATCTTGAATAATTAATATCAAACGTTTCATTTTCCTCGAGCAAGATAATACAAACAAAACTGTTCCCCAGAGTCAAGAAGAATATCAAAAAATAAACCCAGATTCTGGAATTGTTTACTAGGATTTTTTTGTTTTAGCAGGTTTTTCACCAAAAACATGTCTTATTTGTCTTTTGAAATCTTATGGCATGTGTTCAGAGTGTTGCGATACCATTAACCACAACATATTGATTTAAAAATCATCAGAATTTCCATGTATTGTATGTGGTGTCCCACAGGGGTAAGTATTGGGACCTCGTTTATTTATTTTATGTATTAAAAATGTATAATTTAGCAGAGTTGAGTAAATACATTCTGTATAAATTACATGTTGTATATTCACTATTCATAGTTCAAAACTGTTTGTAAATCTATGACAGTGTTGTAATTCCAATTAGGAAGTACAATAAAATTCAAAGAGGTGGAATTAGATGAGTAAATACTTCTTCCAACTCCTTTAACTCAAAGCTTAAGAAGTTGTTTTCTTGTTTTGTTTTAATTTTTCTGATTATCTTTTATTTGTACTTTTCAATGTTTAGGTTGTTAACTACATGATTGGAATAAAGATTCATTCAAATTCACTTTCAGTTTTTCGAAAGCATTTAAAAGGTAGAGTATGTTACGGATTTGATGTTGAGCAAGTGATCATGGGAGTTGTTGTTTTCAATGTTAAAAAAACTAAAATACCACTGTTACCATTATGGAGAGAGTCAACATGACTCCATACCAAACAGAAAACCGTTTTTCTACAGGACTTTCTTTCTGCACAGATGCAGTGTCATGCATGAGTTGGAAGCACCGTGACGTCATAAAAGCGCAATTCAAGGTTTCTTTTTACTGGAAACCGGGGTCTGCCCTGAAAAAGTGGCCTCGCGCCGCAACAGCATCCCTGTACTTTTTGCTGGTCATATTTACTATAACACCTTTGCCTACACAACCTACACAGGCTGTGAGAAGATAGCACTACATCACCACATCACCAACAACCTGAGTCATCACTCGTCCCTGGTTTGGTTTCACTTCTCTGTGCTTTATTGGAAACATGAGAGAACACATTTGTGAAGTATTTTGAGATACAACTACTGCTTTGAAATTCTCTCTCGAGGCACATTTCGACCTAGATTGTCACTATCTTTCTGCCAATAATGACTTTTTGAAACGACGCAGTGTTTCTCAGAATATATTCAAGCTCCCAAGCTATGTTGGTACGTGGACTCTTCTACTACTGAGCCACTCTGTTCTAATATAAGCAGAATGTGGTTTGGTATTATCTTGTTTAAATACTCAAGGCCTTCCCTGTAAAAGTCCTTGTTGGATAGCAGCACATAATGCTCCAGAAACTGTATATATTGTTCAGCAATAATGGCGTGGTTTTGGACCTTGTACCTTTTGTACAGAGATTTCTCTTTTCATGATATTGAGTCGTGAGGATGGTGCGATCTACTCCATTATTATGAAATTGCATTACTACCTCTTCAAGCAGGCATTTTTGCCATGGATTACGCAAAAATAAAATGCTGATTCATCCATCCATCCATTTTTCAACAGAAACTTCCAGAATGACCCTGATCAAAAGTTTCCATCCCCCAGTTCTTAATAGCGTGTATTTCCCCCTTTAACATCAATGACAGCTTGAAGTCTTTTGTGCTCGTTGTGGATGAGGGTCTTTATTTTCTCAGTAAATTCTTGCTCTGTCTTGCATGAACTGCAGGTTTGAGATCTCCCCAGAGTGGCTCAATGATATTGAGGTCAGGAGACTGAGAGGGCCACTCCAGAACCTTCACTTTATTCTGCTGTAACCAATGGCAGGTCCACTTTCCCTTGTGTTTTGGATCATTGTCATGTCCGAATACCCTAATACCCCTCGTGTGCAGCACTGGATGAAAGTTGCAAGCGTCTGTCAGGAGCTCAGAAACTCACTGACCTTTAGTAGCCATTCAAAGCCATTTGCGTCAACTTTTGCGCATGTTATCGTGCCAAAAACACCAGGGGATGTAAACTTTTGATAAGGGCCATTTTGGAAGTTTTTTGTCGTCATTATGATTTAAAAAGAGTAAACACAGTTGTTTGACAATAAATGGCTTCACTTATCAGCACAACTGTACATGAAACCTGCACCATGCAAAAACAAAAATAAGGTTTTGTTTTAGTGTGACACCAACTGGCAGCAGTTTCAGCTCTGACATGTATAAAAATAGTCAATCTAGATGCTGATGATATTTTATTATCTCATATAATGGCTCAGATATTGATTTCATCTGTTGAATAACAAGCTGGAAACTTCTCACACAGGCTTTAATCTGTAAAAAAGTGCAAAAACTTTCCAAACAAAACCATATGAAAGTGTCAAAAAGCTGCAAAGCCAGTGAGTTTACAGAGAGAGAGTGAGAGAGCGAGAGTGTTAAAGCCTGTTTCTGTGCATTCAGCACTCACATAATAAGCCTCCTCCCTGTCTCGATAATAAGCCCCGCACACAAAGTGAGACAGCAGAAAACACAAGTGAAAGTGAGTGAGAGAGAAACAGAGAGACAGAGAGAAAGAGAGACGGACAGAAAGAGAGAGAGAGAGAGAGAGAGAGGGGTAATTTTAAAATGACAAAGCCGTGAGTGCTGGTGGAAGCAGCTGTGCTCACAGGTCACACACTCACACTAACACACACTCACACTAACACATACGCACAAACAGCTCTCAGGGGAACACGCAAACACTGAATTTGTCAAGCTGGCTGTGTCATTTCAAAACACACACCTCTCTTTTTCTCACACACACCACAACTTCTTCCTCTTCTTTCACTTTTGTGCCCTGTTTGCTTTTCAAGCCTGTTGCTGTCACAGAAAACTAGTTAGTAATGCTCCGCTGTCACATTAAAGGTCTGGAATAACCTCAATTATAAGAGAAATCATTGTTGCGTTTATTTTTTACGTTCTCATGGTTGGTGATCTCCACGGGGATGTAGAAAGGTGTGATGTGCTCTGTTCATCCGAAGCTCTGCTGTATCCTGACTGTGAGGGGGCTGCAGTTCAAACGTGTGATTGTTTTTTCTGTTACTCTACACCAACCCAACAGTGCAGAGGGGAAAAGTAAGAGGCCAGCAAATACCTGAAATTCTCACAGAGCAGTAATCCTGAAGCTGTGTTCATTGTTGTCCGTTATCTGAGCAGAAATGCAGAAACCGAGGGGATTGAACCAGAGTTTAACTGGATCATTCAGCATTTTGAGAGACGGGGGGGGGGGGTCACCAAAACCTTCATACGGTGTTTTTAATATTTACATGACTTGGAGGACAAGATGCAGTCTGATTTTTGGGTGAAGAAAAGTTTAAACTGAGTTCGTGAAAATCGTGACAACCAATGTTGTGCAGGTTCATTGCAGATGCGTAGCTCCTTTTGTTATGAATACGGATGGAAATTTCATAACAAAATTGTTACGGCTCCATGTTTTTTGTTCCCTCCTCCCCTCTGCTCTTTCCAGGTGAGGCTGCTAATTGTTGATGAGGCTCACCTGCCTATAAAAGCTGAATGCAGCCTGCAGTCAGTAGAGGCTTTTTGAGTTGAGGACTGCTGCCCTGCTGCCTCTCAATTTGGGACTTTGTTTTGTCTTTTAGCTGTTGCACTATGTTCCTGGTGTTTTCTTAATAAATCCCTTTTTTGTATTGATGACGTGTGTTTAAGTATTTTTATGTGAATCTTTTGTGGATTGTTGTTAGCCCCATAGGGCCACTTTTAGTTTGGGGCGTAACAAATGGGGGCTCGTCCGGGATTATTCATAAGTCGCTGGCATTAGCAAAAGAGTTGATGGTTTATTTTCTACCTTTTTGAAATGTAAAACGGTGTCCCGCAAGGGTCCATATTGGGTCCCATTTGACTTTGTCTATAGTAAAAATGCTGAAGTTTGGTTCCTATGCAGATGACATCATTCTATACATTTGATATTATATTCCTGGTAAAATAATGATTAAATAAAGAAACAACACTAAGAATAGTCTACACATTGCTTTCAATTAAAGTATGGTTTTGCCAGGACATGTCCTCCTTTTGTTGGTAAAACTGTGTCCAGGGGGATTTTATAAAATTCCCCAAAATGTCTGGGATTTTCTTAGCTTGTTCTACAGAAGAATTTTTGGGATAAAAAGTCAATATTTTAGATAAAAAGTCAGAATTTGGGGATAAAAAGTCTTAATTTTTAATTGAAAAAAATAAAAACTTTAAATGAAAGTGATAATTATGAAATAAAAAGTCAAGTTTTTAAATAAAAAGTCATAATTATGAGATACAAAGTTGAAATCTTGGGATAAGAAGTCAATATCTAAGAAAAGGCCAAACATTTTGCGATAAAAAGTCAAATATTTAGATTAAAAGTCAAAAATTGAGATAAGGAGAAATATTTAGATAGAAAGTCAAATTTTGAAATGAGTCAAAATCTAAGATAAAAAGTAGAAATTTCAACTTTTTGTCCCAAAAATTTGACCTGATGTGGGAAAAAAAAAAAAACCTAACGAAGCAGTTGTTTGAAAGTTTAATGCATTTTTTTCTATTAAGCCCTGGAGACCCTGGACTGACATAAAAAGATGGTACTGATGCACTTTCCTTTAACTTTCACTTTCCACTTTTCTCTTCAATTTGAACTTTGCCACTTGTTAATTTTATAGATGTGTATATATATACACATGGCTGTTTGGTCCCCTTTGCAATCTTACCAATCTGTTCACATGCCATGAACCTTTTATTGTCATATAAGGAGCCTTTTTTCTTTATTATTTTGAATATGTACATACAATGTTTTGTCTTTGATTCATTTTTTTATATTTGCTTTATTCCTGGCGCGTACATTTTTTTGCTCTGTTCTGTTTTCTTATCTTTTTCTTTCTTTGAAAAATTAAACCGCGTTACCCTGATAAGCTGTGAAATGCTCAATTTATTGTACAAATAAAAATTTGAATAAAAAATTGCTTACTCACCTCATATGCAAAGCACTCTGGGTAAATATCCACAAAGTGTTTCCTTGTGCCCACATTCAGTCATTTCTGAAAGACACAAAACAAGAACAATATTTCACTTCTGTATTTAAATTCAACCACAGTCACATGAGGGCAAACATCCACAGCTAATACTCATGATGGTTTTTAATACGTCAGGATGAGAGCGCCCAGCACAGACCTGAGCAGCAGAGAGTGGAGATGCTACAGGTTGACTCCATAATCTGATGCAAAACTAGGTCAAACTGCACAGAGTTGCATAAATAAAACCATTTGCATGAATCTTGAGTCTACATGTTGCTGGAAATCTTCAAGTATTACCAGATAAAGATGAGTCAAACAGCATCACTACGGTATCTTCAAGTTCAACCACAGGTCAAGTCAAGGTTCAATGATGTGGGAGTGTGTTTCATTAACGCGCTTTTTGAGTTTTTTTACAGAGCAAACAACGGCGCTGATTTCCACCTTAAACATCACAAAGCTGGAAGTCTCACTCCGGCCCACAAAAACAAGAAAACCCGCTGCTTTTCCCACACACTGACGCTGCCTGTGAGGACCAGTCAGAGGGTTTCGGGCCCTTTTTCACACTGGGAGTCTGACCCGGAGCCAGTGTGGTGCTGGTCCAGGTTCAGCGAGTTCCCACTGGTTTCGGGTCACGTTCACAAATGACCTATTTTTCCAAAAGAACTCTTCAGGTTTCATAAAAACTAAAAGCTGCCAAACAGACTCTACCTGCTCACTGCTGCCTGTCACTCTCCCGTCCCACCTTGTCTTATGCAATCTGACAAAAAAAAAAAAACATTCAAGGGCATGTCACATGTTCTCCTCAGTGAATCATCACGTCTTCCTCCCTAAGAATGAAATACATGTGTTGTTACCTCAACTTCCACTCTTTTTGCTATATTTAGACTCAAGTGTGAGCACACCAATGTTGCATTTCTTGTAAATCATTCTGACTCACCTGAATGTCGTCTTATGTAATTTATATCCTGGCCTCTTAGTCCAATCATGTTTTTCTGTGTTCAAACAGTCTAAAATGTTCTTACTAAGAGCTGAGAGTGACATGTTGGAACAAATACACCACAAATACAAGATATTCATTGTTCAAACTGATAAAATGTATCCTTTTTATGCAAATATTCACTCATTCACACATTTTAAAAACCTGGGGCAGCTTCAACAAAATACTGATAAAGTTGCTGATGCTGAAAAAACAGCTGTTTGGATCTTTCCACAGGTGAACAGGTTCATCAGAAACAGGTGAGAGTCATGATTGGATATAAAAGGAGCATCCCCAAAAGGCTCAGTTCTTCACAAGCAAAGATTGAGCCAGGTTCACTACTTTGTCAACAACTGCGTGAGCAAATAGTCCAACAGTTTAAGAAGAATGTTTCTCAACGTACAACTGCAGGAATTGTTGGTTTCATCATCTACAGACCATAATATCATCAAAAGATTCAGAGAATCTGGAGAAATCTCTGTACGTGAGCAGCAAGGCCCAAAACCAACATTGAATGGCCGTGACCTTTGACCCCTCAGGCGGCGCTGCATTAAAAACCCACATCATTGTGTAAAGGATATTAGCACGTGGGCTCAGGAACACTTCAGAAAACCATTGTCAGTTAACACAGTTCATCACTACATCTACAAGTGACAGTTCAAACTCTACCATGCAAAGACAAAGTCAGACATCAACAACACACACAAACGCCGCCGCCAGCTTCTCTGAGCCCGAGCTTCTCTGAGCCCGAGCTCATCTGAGACGGACTGAGGCAAAGTGGAAAAGTCTGCTGTGGTCCGACGAGTCCACATTTTAAAAGCAGCATCTGTGATGGTATGGGGATGTGTTCGTGCCCATGGCATCATGGGTAACTGTCCCAGTATCTGTGAAGGCAGCATTAATGCTGAAAGGTACAAACAGGTTTTGGAGCAACATCTGCTGCCATCAAAGACACTTTGTCTTTTTCAGGGACGTCGACAATGAAACCAAGACACATTCTGCTCCTGTTACAACAGCGTGGCTCTGTAGTAGAAGAGTGCAGCTACTAGACTGACCTGCCTGCAGTCCAGACCTGTCTGCCACTGAAAATGTGTGGAACATTATTGAGCAACCAAAGGTGTTCACCAACAAGAATGTGAAAGAATTCCAGCTCCAAAGCTTCAAATTTTTTGCCTCAGTTCACAAACGCTTATTGAGCGTTGTTCAAAGGAAAAGTGATTAAACACAGCGGTAAACATGAACCTGTCCCAGCTTTCTAGGAACGTGTTGCAGGCATCAAATTAAAATAAGTGTATTTGGGAAAAAAATAACAACAAAGTTTATCGGTTTAAAAGCAAATATCTTGTCTTTGTAGTGTGTTCAACTGATTATCAGTTAATTTACATTTTACACAACGTCCCAACTTCATTGAACCGTACCATGACCTACAGGAGTATAGTTTGTCCTCTGAAGCCAAAATGGATTGGAAAGCTTGAATCTTGCAATCTTTATTGCTTAAGTTGTGCTTGTGTGTGTGTGTGTGTGAGGGTGTGTGTGTATGTGTGTGTGTGGTTAGAGGAGTTAATGTAATCAAGAACACTGAATAAAAAAGTATAAAAAAGGAGAAGTGAGTTTTCAAGTCAGCGGCCAATTCTGAAACATCTGCTAGCTCTTTCCCCTTCTGTGTGTGTGTGTGTGTGTGTGTGTGTGTCATCTATGTGTGTGTGAGGGTGTGTGTGGATGAAACAGCCGCCCTCTCCGTCACTTGGACACAGTGGACTTAAACGACGCAACACTTCAAAATGCACCTGCCGCCACCGACAGATAGCTGCATATGTCTTTGTTTGAGTGTGTGTCAGAGCGTGACAGTGTGTGTGTGTGTGTGTGTGTGTGTGTGTGTGTAGGAGGGGATGGACAGCTGATCTTTACCCAACTGTTTTGTGAATTGCTCAAGCACACATGCAAGAGCAAATGCTTTCGTTTTTGGCGCACAGTAACAAAAAAAGTCAGTGATTCAGCTCAGTTTGTGCTCGGGCTGAGGAATTAATCACAAATTAGATTAAATCACAAATGACCTGCTATAATATTCTAATCCCAGACAGTAAAATATTTCTGTAACCTGTGTCAGAATACTGAATGCTCTACATTTGTATTATTCAACCATTCTCAACCAATAACTTAAATTGTTGAAACTTAGCCTTGCAAGACAAACAATCTAAGAGGTGAAAAATGGCAAAAATGATAAGAGGCAGCAATAAAAAGAAGTTATAGGTGGCAAAAAAATGGTCAAAAAGTGGTGGAAAGGGGCGCAAATGGCCGAGTTGATATGGCCGCGCACCATGAGGTTCGCCCTCGAGCGGGTGGCCCGGGTTCGAATCAGACCTGTGGCCTGTTTCCTGCATGTCACTCCCTACTCTCTCCCCCTTTCCTACTCTATCCACTGTCTACTCTCCTCTATCCAATAAAGGCACAAAGGCCAAAAAAATAACTAAAAAAAAAAAAAATGTGGTGGAAAAAAAGTGAAAAGTGACTAAACTGGGCAAAAACCAACAAAAACGGGCAAGAGCATTTTGAAGAAACCTTGTAAAATTGTCACAAGGCAACAATGATGGGAGGGAAAAGTGACAAAAAACAGTGGAGAGTGGTAAATAAAAAAGCTTAAGGTGACAAAAAATGGCAGGAAAGTTGGGATAAAACTAAAAGAATAGTCAGAAAGAAGCAAAAAATGGTCCAAAAGTAGTGAAAAAAGAGTTAAAAGTGATTAAAATGGGCAAAAAAACAACAAAAATGGGCACGAACATTTTGAAAAAAACATGTAAAATAGTTAGAAGGCAGCAACAATGGGGGAAAAGTGACAAGAAACAGTTAAAGGAGGTTAAAAAAAATAACTCAAGGTGACAAAAATGGCAAGATCATTGGGATAAAATGAAAGGAATAGTCAGAAAGAAGCAAAAAATGGTCAAAAGTGGTGAAAAAGGAGTGAAAAGTGACAAAAATGGGCAAGAACATTTTCAAGAAACCCTGTAAAATAGTCAGAAGGCTTAAAAAAGTGCACCGCAAAACCAGAAATCTAAGCAAGTCATTATGTCTTATTTGTAGTAAACATTGTCTAATTGTTCTTAATTTGAGCCACATTCACCAGACCAGGTCAAAAAAATGTCTTATTTCAAGTTTTTTTAAGACAAAAATGAGGTGTAAATTGCTTGTAACAAGTCAAAAAAAATCTGCCAATGGGATAAGACGAATTCACCCGGGAAGTTTCTTGAAATTAGAAAGATGTCTTAAACAAGAATCCTTTATCTTATCCCATTGGCTGATTTTTTGTATTTTACTTGTTACAAGCACTTGATGCCTCATTTTTGTCTTTAAAAAACTTGAAATGAGACATTTTTATGACCTTGTCTAGTAAATGTGGCTCAAATCAAGAATAGTAAGACAAATTTTACTAAAAATAAGACATAATGATTGGCTTACATTTCAGTTTTTGCAGTGTGGTTAAAAAAAACATAGCTTTAGGTGACAATTAATGGTAAGAAAGTTGGGATAAAACTAAAAGAAAAGTCAGAAAGTAGCAAAAATGGGCCAAAAATAGTGGGGAAAAAAGTGAAAAATGACTAAAATGGGCAAAAAACAGTCAAGAGTAGCAAAAGGGGAATGTCATAGGTTGTTGTTGCCATAATTAATGTCAATGTTCATTTCCTACAATGTTTATTTGAAAACCCATGGGATGGGGGACCTTGAAATAATCATGCAAAAATTCGCATTTGCAATATGGGGAAAAATAATAGGTATTAGATTACTTTTGCAAATAGTTAAGCCCTGGTTTGTGCACTAAAAAGTTTTGACTATTCTCGATTCTCTTTCATGAAATTTGACAGAAAGCTCCACTTGTTGCACTGCTGCGTCTCCTTGTTGTTCTCTGAGCTGCAGAGTCCAGGAGGCGGTGTGGAAGCCTGCGATTAGCTCTGGCTACAGCCTGCGTTTGCTCTGTAAAAGCTTGTTATGCTATTAGCTTGTATTATCCTGCTGGAGGCCTGTGGACTCGCTCTGCTGGAGAATTACAGCCACTGTCAACTCCAGCTAACCAAATTAGCACTTGTTATGCAACCTGCTGGACTTGGCTCCCTGGTCTGCAGTTTCAACCCTGGACAGATTTTATTACACTTCTTCAACGTATAGGAAGGCTCCACTCAAGAGCAACCTTGACAAGATGTACCTTATTTATTTTTTCCTGAACAAACCACATTTTAGTGTTTTAGCCTCATGTGCAGCAGGTTTATGGGTCAATGACAAAAAGAGGGTCTAAAAGCGTATTTTTAAAAAGTTCTTTGAAAATGGATATAAAACATATTTCTGAGAGAAGAATTATGTTTTCTAACAGATTTCAGTAGTTGACCAACATTTCAAAGTTTTTAGGTTCATTTTTTTTTCATATTTTTAATTTGAGCACCCAAAAATGTCAGGTGGCGCAACCAAATATATGAAAATATATTTATATGTTCCTGTTATTTTTCTGTGTTAAATTATTGGCAAGTATCTCTCAAGTGTCTGTAGTGACTCATACATTTTCATTTTGTGTGTTTCATTTCTTTTATTTGTGAATAAGATAAATAATTTGATGTTAAAATAACATTTCACATTATTACATTGGTTGTTCCACCTGACATGGAAATTGTTCCAGTCACCAATGAAGTGAAAAAACCTTTTTTATCAGTATTTCAGAGAAATCTACAAACTTTTCCACTTGGTCACAAATGTCATTTGGGCTCCTCTGGCTGATGCAGTTTCCTGTTTCCTGTTTNTTTTTACATTTCTCAACAGCTTTAAAATTCTTTTTATTTGCAAAGAATGTTTTATTTAAAAAGGTTCAAGCATAAAATAATGCCACTGTATTTTTAATTTCCATTTACAATAACTGACATTCAATTTTTAGAGTTTAATTACTGTGGATACTTGTCAGGACGGTTGCACCACCTGACATTTTGGGGGTTTGAGGAACCAAAACACAAAAAAACATGTTATATTTTAATAGTTTAAAGATGTGTTCAAATAACACAGGTTTCATAGAATAAAGAAATACATGTGATGAAAGACGAATTCGCCCGGAAAGTTTCTTGAAATTAGAAAGATGTCTTAAAACGAGAATCTTTTATCTTATCCCATTGGCTGATTTTTTTTTACTTGTTACAAGCAATTGATGCCTCATTTCTGTCTTTAAAAAACTTGAAATGAGACATTTTTATGACCTTGTCTAGTAAATGTGGCTCAAATCAAGAACAGTAAGACAAATTTTACTAAAAATAAGACATAAAGACTGGCTTAGATTTCAGTTTTTGCAGTCCACGCACGATAAGACATTGCTTCAGTCATTTCAAGACACACAGTTGAATTTTTGAATAACTGTGGCGCTTTCTTATGTCTCTCACATCACCAGCCAATCACTATCGAGAAAGGGCAAAACTGCTGATGTCAGTTTCATTAACAATAGAATCTATATTCACACATGACTTCAAGGAAAAACTCCCTCCCTTCAGTTTCTTGTCGCCTTGCAGTTTCTCTCACTTCATCTTGTTTTGTAGTTTGATTTCTGAATCGTCGATAACTTCCTGAGTGAAAGACATAAAAAAAAAACTCCCTGCGCTTTCATCAAAGTGTGTCTGATGTGTCTGAGGAGAGTCACTTCTCTTTCAAGTTGTAGCTTCATCTCCTCGCCTGCTTTGTGATTAGTGCTGCAGCTCTGCTGATGAGGCTGTTTTTGAAGTGAGAGACATCTTTGAAGAGCCAGAGATGAAATGAAACTTCTGCGCTCACCTGTGCTTCAGTTTGTGACTTCAGATCAGTGATGAGTGTTGTCTTCTTCTAAAGGTTCTTCCAAATAAACAACTGTAAACAGATGTACGAGACTGAAAACTTGATCTGCTGATATCTTCAGACTGGTTTTTATTTTTCTGTCTCTTTAGCTTCTAAGATTGATAGGCAGCATTTAAGGAGAGTAATCTTGTCCTTCAAGAATGTTTCAAGAATTCTGGGATGTTAAAATTCCACATTTTAACCCCGTTACGTGACAGGAATTCTGGAATATTACCAAAACTCTGGGGTGTGTCCATTGACTGTATATAGAACGGACAGCGTGGCTCCGCCTGTCAACGTTCTACGATTTTGAAGCCAAAAAAATCAATTCCCGCCTGTGGCCTGTTTCCCGCATGACATTCCCCACTCTCTCCCCCTTTCCTGCTCTATTCACTTTCCTCCTCTATCCAATTAAAGGCAGAAAAGCTGCAGCTCTGAATTTTGGAATTCAACAAGAATTCTGGGATATTACCAGAATTCAGGAACGCTTGTCCAATTCTGGAATCTCACCAGACTACAAAAATGTTAAAAGAGTCCCATAATGCAACTAGAATTATGGAATATAAAGAGCCAAAATAGACAAAAACAACAACAACAACAACAGAAAGCTCTGAAATCCATGTTTTTCCAGCTACTTTTAGTAAATTAGTGCAATTTCTTAAAAGGAACCCTGGCTACCAGAACGTCATTTTCCTAAATGATCAGTGTTTTTACCAGGTACATAAGAACGATCATAAAATCTCTCAAAATATCTTAGTTTGTATTAAATTTGAAAAAATATTTTCACCTGTAGGCCACCATTGCGATAACGTCTGAGTAGTGACGTCATATGGTTGCACCGGGCTGGATCTCATACAGGATCATATAAGTCCTGGAGCGGACTTCAGTGGTTTCCCGAGGAAGTTTTGTGGGTTTGTGTTGGAAAATAGTCGGCACAGCATTTGGCTTTAGTCTCCGTTTATAATGACCCACACCTGTCAGCTCTTTCATCAGCATGGGCCGGCTAAATGCAGCAAATGCTTCTGGGGAGAAGTGGCCAGAACATAGCCGCGGGTCCATGGGAAGTTGTTTACGCCCACAAACCATTTCCCACAACTTCCTTCTTTTCTTGTCTTTTGGGAAGCTGTGCAGACTAACATCAGTCTCCTTGTTTCCTTTGGACTGAAAAGTGCACCCAAAAGCAGCCACATGTGGCATTATTATGTTTTTTTCCCTCCTCAAACCTAGTGACTTACGGCCAAATCCAGATGCTCGGCACCAAGCAACCAATCTACGTCATCAACCCAGAATGCATTGCTGCAGTAAAACAATGGCTGCGCCCGAAGGATAGAAACTGTGTTTTAAACTGTATTTTTTTTAAAGAAAAACCAATTCGTTATGTCTTTGAACCACAAATTCTAGTTTGAGACAAACATTTAAGCAGATTCATGCCTGTTAGTCCTTACAGTCAGGGTTCCCTTTAATAGATAGATAAAATTCTTGGAGTTAAAGTGTAGTATGCTGGGATGTAATAAATACTCAGAGATGTTCCTAGATTTCTGGAATTGTACAAGAATCCTTGAATGTTACAAGAATTCTTGAATGTAACTAATACTTTTAACATTTGATTATGTTGGAAACATTTTTTTGGAGTATTAAATGATACTGAAGTATTTCCTTAACTTGGATGATACTGCCCATCCTAAGTTTTATCTCCTCATGATGCAAAGCTCAATCATCTTTTCACAAACAAACTGGAAAGAAATAATTGTACAAATCTTGTAAGATTTGTTTAACTTTTACTGGTTCTTGAAGTAAATATATTTCAGTAACATTCAGAAAGAAAAAAACAAAACAAAAAGAGAGCGAGTGTGTAACCTCAGCTCAGAGTGAGTCTGCTGCTGCTGTCATGTATTTCTGTGCATCATGTTCTTCTGGATACGTTTTGCCGAGAGAATATTACAGTAATTATGGCATTCAGGCTCTACAAGAGGCTTTCAGAAAAGTCGTGACATGGCTGTGCATGTGTGTGTGTGTGTGTGTGTGTGTGTGTGTGTGTCAGTGAGTGTGTGTGTGCGGGTTAATTAGAGCACTTGGTCTCAGGAGGATCAGACCTGGAAGACGACCGTCTCTGCTACGTGACAGAGAGCCAGGTGGCCGTGTGTGCAACTGTGTGTGTGTGTGTGTGTGTGAGTGTGTGTCTGATAAGTTGGTGGCAGTGAGGAGAGCCAGACACAAACAAACACAGCTGAGAAACACTGGCACAAACACTCGGGCAGACAAACACACACACCTTGGTAAATAACAGTAAAGGTAAAGATGAACCAAAGGAGAAAAGATCCAGAAACAGAACAAAAATGGCAAAGTCCAGTTTTTCACTATCACCTGTCTGTTATCCTGTGTGTGTCCAATAACATAATTTTATAGCTTCATAATTTCTCAGTTGATCAAAGACTAAAAAAGAAAAATCATGGAGCAAACCAAAAGATTCAAATCTCAAAGTTAGATTATATTATAATGTTTACCGTAGTTTTTTTCACGTATACTTTGTATTTCTCTATATTGATGTTTATTTAATATTTACATGTGTATTTTTTGCTGTTTTTTTGATCATATTTTGTGTATTATCTCTCTTAGATATTTCACTTGACTTAAAAACAGGACCTTGACAGTTAAATTTCATGCTACCTATGTAAACATGCGATAGTATGACAATAAAACGTCTTGATTCTTAAGTTGGTGGAAATATGGTGCATGAAATATATAGGGCATATCCCAAAAAGTATGTCAAATTTGCCTTTTTCATATTGACATTTTAAAGCTGAAACATGACTGTCCCACAAACTTTTCTACCGTAATTACCGTAATAACTGGAGTATAAGCAGCTACTATTTTCTACTGCCAATACATTTAGGCCCCATTTACACAACAGCGTTTCACTGGACAACATGGGCACCTGCTGCTTATAGACAAGTGCAGCTTATATAATTACTTTTTTTTTTTTTTTTTTTTTTAATTTAGTGGGTGTGGCTTGTATTCAGGTGTGCCCAGTAGTCTAGGAGTTACGGTAAAAACTTGCTTTAAAACTGTACGATCTGCTTAATTTTGCATAATCATATCTAGAACTACAGNGATACTAAAAGGTGACGTGGACGGACTGCCGGTCACTCATTGGTCAGAGAATGTCGTCTCTGCAGCTTCTGACTCTGAACAAATCACTTACAAGAGGCAAAGGAATAAGTCAGCGACGGGTTTTTAATGACATTTAAACCTGACGGCACAGAACCAGACTGAATGAAGACAAAATACAGCCCTAAAATGCTCCTTCATGATTCCTAAATAAGTTTAAAGTCCTTTTTAAACCAAAAAGAAGTTAACAGCAAAGATAGTTCGCTTTAAAGAGTCTTTTAAATTAAATCAAAGTTGGTCGGTGCAGGAGCGATCTGTCTGCCACGAGAGTCTTTAAGCACCAATCAGTCCATTAATCCACAGGGAACCAAAAAGGAAAACCAGTTCAAAGAAGAATGATTGATCAACAAAAGATCTCTGCTATACCAGGCCCAAAAATCAAAAATTAAAGTGATCTCACTGGATCCAGGGAAGAGTTGATGTCAGGAAGCAGCTCCTTCGTTTTCCTCCGCTTGCAGCAGCACCAGGCTGTTGTTTACCTCCGTTGTCATGACGCCCGACATTGAGCCGCTGTATTACTTTAATGAAATCTTTTGAAAGTTTTTTTTTTTTCCTTTAAAGACCACGGTGGCACATATGTTAGTACAAAATTACGTTTGTGTTGCGTTATAGATGACATGCACGCACTTCTGTGCAGCACTTTAGCGCAGCTGTGTTATAAGATCCACGCCCACCGTGAGTCTGTAGTCGGGCTAGAGGAAAAGATAACCAAACCCAGTAGAGTAGAGTAGAGTAGAGTAGAGTAGAGTAGGGCTGGAATTGTATAGTGGAAAAGCGCCATTCGTGGTTAAGTGACAAGAGTGTGCAGTTGATGAAAACAAAACAGTGAATCAGAAAGTGAGACGTGATTTATAAATGTGGTAAATATTGAACGTGCACAGTTTGTAGTGTAAGGAAACAGAAAGTAAAGTCACGAGTTGAATTGTAGTTGTCTGTATCAAAACACACCAGATAATGACCTATTGTGTGGAGATATGGGGGTAGCACGTATAAAACCAACTCTCAACCTATTTTTAAGTTACAAAAAAGAGCTGTCAGAATTATCAATCGCTCACATTTCCTGGAACCAACAAATGCTTTGTTTATCAATTTAAAAACTCTTACATTTTTGTGTTTTTTCATTACTGAAGATAATACCTGGTGGAAACCTGCACTGAAGAACTGCACAGTCAAGCCTTCTCTCCCTCCTCCTCCTCTTCTTCCTCCTCCTCCTTCTTCCGTCTCTGCTCCTGCCGCTGTCATTGGTCGGAGCATTATTTGAGCTCTCACGTGGTCGAGTGAATTCAAGCCACTAAGAATCCCTCACTGGGCAAACTGCCAATCCCATGTTAAGATCTTGGTCTTAAATAAATTCCTTGCACTCTTGCTGCAGCACTGTACTAAAGTTTTGGCACTGGGGAGACATTTGACCAGTTAAATAACAGCCCTGGTGCATTAAAGCATTAAAGCCAGGTGATCGAGCTGTAATTGTTTAATTGCACACAGTCAGAGTCACAGAGTTTTATGAATAAACACTGTAAGAAAATGGAGTTTGTAAAAAGGGGGTTAACACAGAACCTGGCAACCACGGTGTTGCAACACTCTCAAAGTTCACTTTGGGGTGCAGGGAGAGAGAGCAAATAAGCTTTAAAGAGCCAAAAATCATGAGTCCAGCCCTCAAAGATAACACATCCCCAGGAGTCAGATGGCACCTGTCACGTAGGCAAACTTACAGGTTCTCTACAGTAACATACCAGCACAACAGCAAACACAGACAAACCAGCACAACAGCAAATAAGGACAAATTCCTGAACCTGTCCTGCACCAGAAAAGGCCTACTCCACTGTCACACAATAGATTTAAACCACACTTCACGTCTATTCGCTTCTAACTTGTGCAGAACATTATGTTACAGCCCTGCAGCTCTTCCCCTGTAATGCTGATCCTGCACACAAAAGGAGGAGTACACTCTATGGTGCATACTGATTGCTGTTGTTCACACTTGCCTTACTTTTGCAGCACAGCCAACACATCTATTCACACAGGGAGAAATTAGAGGTGTGTGCACTTCTAAATCTCATTTATTTAACGTTTTATATGAAATATTTGTGTATGTATACTCAACACAGAGGCCTCTTAATGTATTTAATGTACATTAATACTCTGTTTCTTTTCCTTACATGCTGAATTACACCTGTTTTATTCCCAGTAAGAATGCTGCCATTTGTCCTCAAGTTTCAGAACAAATACAAGATAATTTTCTCATCTCAGGATTAATTTCAAAAACATGTTTGTATATAATCGTACGCTCAACTTCCTTTAAGTAAATGAATGATATTAGGAGAGGTGCATCTTTTTCTATTTCTGCCAAATGTTGATTGACACACTGTCAAGTTGACAACAATAAACAAGAAAAAGAGCAGCGACTGCTCTTTTTTTTCTTTCAAAATAAAAGAAATAAAGCTCATTTTGAAAACATTCATGACTTGTTTACAGTTAATATAATAAAGCACAAATATTTGAAAAACAAATTCAGAAATTACATCACCGCAATTTAAATATCTTGGAATGGAATGATGAATGTTAGTTTTAATTTGCTGAATTTTTTTTTAAGAATATTGTAAAAAAAAAGTACGGCCATAATTTTCTACAACAAATTTGCTAAGCTTCCTTTAAGTGATGATTTTCCTCAAGATTTAAACTAACTTAACTCATAATCTGTTTTTAAAAAAAAGTGTTTTCTCAAGATTTCATGATCATTTGAACAACTGTTTTTCTTTTTCTTTTTTATAAGCTGACATAAACAGAACAATCCAGATTGATAAGAAAAAAAGTTGCGTTCTTCTGAAAACTATTGATATTTATTTCTTATTTAGAGAAAACAAGCAGGTTTAGCGGTTTTCTTGTTTTGTTTTGTTTTTATTTAACATGATGGGAAAAAAAATCAAGATTGATATCGAGAAAAACTAGGTTAATGCCTGAAGAAAAAAAACTAACATTTAATAAACTTTTATGTTGTTTTGTTTGTTTTTCTTCTTTTGTTTTTTTTTGTTTATATATTTTTGGATGACAAAAATGAGATGACCCCCAATCTATAGTTGGAAAGAAATATAAATATCTTAAGAAAATTAATTCCTTATCTTCAGAAAGCGTAGTACATTTTTTTGCAAATTATCCTGGTCATGAAGGGCTGCCGTAGACAGCAAAGAATTTCAACAACTTTATCTTAAACATGCTGGGAATTCAAACTACTTAACAATCTGTAGTTCTTCTTAGCAATAGTTTGAATTGGTTTTATTTTGAAAGATGTAACAGGAAGTTGTTTGAGGACACTGTTTCCGCTTGACGTTACAGTTGATTGAGGAAGTCCGAGCAATATCAACCGCGAATAAGTCAAATATTTCAATATTAAACTCCTGTTTTTCAACATTAGTGCCACAAACACTTATAAAACCATCAAAATATTTAATTTAAGGATGTAAATGTCTCATTTTGATGCCCAGAGAAGAGGAATGAGGTTGTTGCTAACGCAGGGTTTCAGGGTTGCCGTTGGTCGCTTGTGTTGATCAGGAAGCGGGTTTAACAGCAAACTGTTAAAGTTAAACACCAAAGTCCTGCTTCGGGTATTTGTGCAATTATCACATAATGTTTGAACACGTTAAACAAACACTACGATATCAACATTTAATTTCCCCATCGAAGACACGAGTCAGAATAGCGCGTTTGACAGATTATTCTCGAAAAGTGCCTCTTTTTTTTAACCGTTGGAGGCGAAAATCCCGCTTGAAACGCGTTAGTTGAGCCTTAAAGTGTGTGTTACAGTTAGTGGAGGTGAAGGTAAAGAGCAGGGACACGGAGAAATAACCTGCACGATAAACACCGGCTCCTTTAAACGTCACTTACTCGTTCAAAAACACTTCAAATAAAAATAAACGTTCGTGAATTCACGTAAACGCCATAACGGTTAAGTCACGTGCGGGTTTTTTTCGCCGTTGGAAGTGTCATTACGGTTAAACCCGCGCGCACGAATATAACCTCGTTATTAACTGACACTTTCCTCCACCTCCCACATTAAAATATGACTGTTTCTGCTCTCTGGACTCCCCTGGACTCTCCTGGGGGGTGAAGGGGGGGTGGGATGGTTTCAGTATGTGGGGGCGGGGGGGTCAGGAGAATGACAGGAAACTTACCTGAGAGTTGTGGAGCCCTGGGTGCGTGAAGAACCGGATCATGTGTCGGTCAGTGGCGTCCAGGGCCGGAGCCGCCATGTTCCAGAGGCTCAGAGGCTCCTCGGCTGTTTATCTTTACCAGTAGACCCCCCCCCCTCCTCCCCGCTTCCCTTCCTCTCCTCCCTCTACTCCTCCACCTCCACCACCTCTACTCATCTCATTACTGCTGAGCCGAGTGTCTCTCTACTTTCCTTCTCTCACAAATACAACAACCACATGCAGCTGGAACCGAGAAAAAACAAACAGAAACAGGCAACAATCAAAGGAGAAAAGCAAGTCAAGAGGAGTTTGGAGCTGAATTCACTTCAATGATACAAGGTGTTAAGTTATCATTGGAGGTATGGTGGCCCTGATGGACAATTAGGAAAAAAATAACATTGACCCCAAACATTTTTGACCAGTAGTTGACCAACATTTCAAAGTTTTTAGGTTCATTATTTTTTAGTATTTTTAATTTGAGCACCCAAAAATGTCAGGTGGCGCAACCAAATATATAAAAATATATTTATATGTTCCTGTTTTTTTTTCTGTGTGAAATTATTGGCAAGTATCTCTCAAGTGTCTGTAGTGACTCATACATTTTCATTTTGTGTGTTTCATTTCTTTTATTTGTGAATAAGATAAATAATTTGATGTTAAAATAACATTTCACATTATTACATTGGTTGTACCACCTGACATGGAAATTGTTCCAGTCACCAATGAAGTGAAAAAACCTTTTTTATCAGTATTTCAGAGAAATCTACAAACTTTTCCACTTGGTCACAAATGTCATTTGGGCTCCTCTGGCTGATGCAGTTTCCTGTTTCCTGTTTTATTCTCTTCACTTTAAAATAAAAGTCTAATGTTACGGTTGCACCACCCTGACATTTGACAAGGTGAAAATTACGGGACAAACGTTTTTTTAAATTTCTCAACAGCTTTAAAATTCTTTTTATTTGCAAAGAATGTTTTATTTAAAAAGGTTCAAGCATAAAATAATGCCACTGTATTTTTAATTTCCATTTACAATAACTGACATTCAATTTTTAGAGTTTAATTACTGTGGATACTTGTCAGGACGGTTGCACCACCTGACATTTGGGGGTTTGAGGAACCAAAACATAAAAAAACATGTTACATTTTAATAGTTTAAAGATGTGTTCAAATAACACAGGTTTCATAGAATAAAGAAATACATGTGATGAAATGCTCAATTCATGATGGAAGGAAATATTGCACTCAGACACAAAAAAAGGGGACATCACGTCATTGACCCTTTTATGAAAGCCCATTTCCACTAGATAAAAAAAAATAAGATAAAAACTTGTCACTGTTGGGATTTTTTTTCAGCCAATATTGAGGCAAAATTAAGGGGGAAAAAGCCTGAGATAAAAAAGCAAAATTTTGAGGGGGAAAAAAAATCAAATTTGGAAGATAATTAGGTCAAGATTTTGAGATCACAAAACCAAAATAAGAGGAAAAAAAGTCAAAAATTTTAAACTTCTGAGGTAAAAATGAATGAATGAATTCTTTAACATTGCAAACAATTTTTCTGGTTCGTGTAATGTTTTTCCAATTCAATTAACATTTTAAACATTTAATTTTGTCATCGAATATATTTCAAGTGTTTGGCAACAGGCGACTGTCACTCAAGTTGTTACTCATTATGTCAATGCCCTTTATGAATAATGGAAAAAGCTATGAATAGTTATTTCATAACACTGTTTTGAATTCACGTTGCTCGTTGCTTCCAGTAAAAAATTACCTTATTAATCCCATAATAACATGCTTGAACCATTCATCTGGCCTCACTGTGGTTTGTGTTTGTGTTATCTAGTTTGTTACTGTGGCACTGTGGCAAAGTTCAGTAATGTTTGCTTTAGAAATGTTGGCCTGTGGTGTCCTTTAAATGAAAATGCTTCCAGTATAGTTGCCATTCAGCCTCAAAAACAACAACAACAACAAAGTTCTTTGAGTAATTAAAGAAAAAAACACAGGAAGTCAGATTGTACAAGAACTATAAGTCATTGAGAAAATATAAACGTGACACACAAATAAGTCAAACACGATCAAAAGTCAATGAGTATAATTCATTTCAATACAGATATATTAATATTTCTACAACTTATCGCTCATTATGTTCGAAAGAATGTCACAAAAAAGACAAAAATCACACATCTCAGGGAAACTTTACAATTATACAACAGAATACTTTACATCTTACACTGTTTTTAAAGATCTTTTGTTAATTATTAATTTCTGCTGTTAAACATTCTCTCTGAAAATAAACGAACAGTGCCACCTACTGACTGAAAAACTGCAGCAACTTGTCAATAACAGGTGCTTCAGTTTTAGCATTAAGTACAAAGATAATACAGAATCTTTCCTCAACTCAAACTTTGGCTTTTCACACAGGCACATGGAATAAAAGGGAGCTCAGAGGCAAATATAATTCAACAAGTAATAATTCTCTTTGACTAGAGTCGTCCTGATTAAATGAGGAAATTCAATGAGTCCCTTATTCAGGAAACTTTGGAGCATTATGTGGTTGTTCATGAGTTTTTTTTAACTCTTTTAAATCATGTACCCAACTTCAAAAACTGTGTCATGTTTGTTAAAATCTTGAGTAAAAGTGACTTCATGTCGTAAAGTTCCCACAAACTGAAGAGGACACTTTGGATTTTTCCATTTCTATTAAGTAGGTGTTGACTCTAAACAATAGTTTGTACAATTCAGTTCGATCTGTGTCAGGAAACATCCAAGGCAACATGTGGATTCAACAGATCAAAGGTATTACATCCAAAGTTGATCAGTCCTGATTGAAGTTATTATGAATCATCAAAGGATCGATGACTTATTTCTTTCATGGCTTCACAGGTTACTCCTCCATTTGATGTTCTGTGGAGACTCATTCACTGAGAGAAAGAGAAATCTGTGTTAATCATGACTCAGCTTTTTTTTAATTAAACTACAAGATGTGCAACTTATTTTCATGAACCATTAACTTTGATGAAAACTACACTGCAAAAACTGAAATCTAAGCAAGTCATTATGTCTTATTTTGAGTAAAATGTGTCTGACTATTCTTGATTTGAGCCACATTTGCTAGACAAGGTCATAAAAATGTCTTATTTCAAGTTTTTTAAAGACAAAAATGAGGTGTAAATTGCTTGAAACAAGTAAAAAAAATCTGCCAATGGGATAAGACGAATTCTCCCGGGAAGTTTCTTGAAATTAGAAAGATGTCTTAAAACAAGAATCTTTCAACATTTAGAAACCATAAGGTCCAATTTTTAAGATATTAAGTCAAAAAATTGAGATAATACAACTTTATTCTTCATACTTTTGGTCTTTCACTAAAATAAATTGGGATAAAAAGTCAACATTTACAGACCATAAAGGTAAAATCTGAGATAATAAGGTCATAATTTTGAGATAATCAAACTTAAAAAATGAGGTCAAAAAGTCAAAATAGTTACATATTTTATAGATTTAAAGTAAAAAATTGAGATAAAAGTCAATATAGTTGAATATAGTCAAAATTACGGAATGAAAAAGTTGAAATTTTGAGATCGTAAAGTCAAAATTATGAGGGGAAAAAAAGCAAATTTAGAGAACAAGTTGGAGAGTTGACTTTTTTTCACAACATTTTAAATTAATATGGTCAAAAAAATTCTCAACACATCCATTTTACATTTGTACCATGAATATTTTAATGTTGCAAACAATTTTTTCTGGTTTAGAGGCCAATGGCCAATGGGATAAGATAAAAGATTCTTGTTATAAGACTTCTTTCTAATTTCAAGAAACTCTCCGGGTGAATTCGTCTTATCCCATTGGCAGATTTTTTTGACTTGTTACAAGCAATTTACACCTCATGTTTGTCTTAGAAAAACTTGAAATAAGACATTTTTATGACCTGGTCTGGTGAATGTGGCTCAAATTAAGAACAACAAGACCATTTTTACTACAAATAAGACAGAATGACTTGCTTAGATTTCCGTTTTTGCAGTGTAATTGAAAGTAGCTAATTCTGCAAAGAAAGATATGTCTTCTTTGGCTGAACAAACCCTCAAAGACTTTCACTCCAGAAGTTAAAGATGACATACCAACAGTGATTTTTCCTTCTCTCTCCAGTTTCTTTAAGTGATGGACCAAGTTCACATTAGCGGCAAAGTGCAGAGTTTCAGGGGTGTCCTGGAAGAGAAGAAGTAATATTCATCAGTTTTTAAATTTACTAATAATGCTCTTATGTGTGAGCCTAATTTTTGTGAAAAATTTGATGCCTGCAACACGTTTCTAAAAAGCTGTGACAGGTTCGACAAAACACTGTGAAAGTTGATGATGCTGAAAAAAACAGCTGTTTGGATCATTTCCCAAAAGGCTCAAACGTTCACAAGCAAAGATGGAGCCAGGTTCACCACTTTGTCAACAACTGTGTGAGCAAATAGTTCAAATGTTTAAGAACAATGTTTCTCAACTTTGTCCAACTGCAGGAATTGATGGATTTCATCATCTACAGACCATAATATCATCAAAAGATTCAGAGAATCTGGAGAAATCTCTGCAGGTAAGCAGCAAGGCCCAAAACCAACATTGAATGGTCGTGACCTTTGACCCCTCAGGCGGCGCTGCATTAAAAACCCACATCATTGTGTAAAGGATATTAGCACGTGGGCTCAGGAACACTTCAGAAAACCATTGTCAGTTAACACAGTTCATCACTACATCTACAAGTGACAGTTCAAACTCTACCATGCAAAGACAAAGTCAGACATCAACAACACACAAACGCCGCCGCCGCCGGCTTCTCTGAGCCCGAGCTCATCTGAGATGGACTGAGGCAAAGTGGAAAAGTCTGCTGTGGTCTGACGAGTCCACAATTAAACTCTTTTTGGAAATCATGGACATGGTTTCCTCTGGGCCAAAGAGGAAAAGGACAATCAGGATTGTTCTCAGCACAAAGTTCAAAAGCAGCATCTGTGATGGTATGGGGGTGTGTTAGTGCCCCATGGCATCATGGGTAACTGTCCCAGTATCTGTGAAGGCAGCATTAATGCTGAAAGGTACAAACAGGTTTTGGAGCAACATCTGCTGCCATCTAAGACACTTTGTCTTTTTCAGGGACGTCAACAATGAAACCAAGACACATTCTGCTCCTGTTACAACAGCGTGGCTCTGTAGTAGAAGAGTGCAGCTACTAGACTGACCTGTCTGCAGTCCAGACCTGTCTCCCTTATAAAATGTGTGGAACATTATTGAGCAACCAAAGGTGTTCACTAACAAGAATGTGAAAGAATTCCAGCTCCAAAGCTTCAAAATTTTTGCCTCAGTTCACAAACATTTATTGAGCGTTGTTCAAAGGAAAAGTGATTAAACACAGCGGGAAACATGAACCTGTCCCAGCTTCCTAGGAACGACAAAGTCAGACATCAACAACACACACAGACGCCGGAAAAGTCTGCTGTGGTCTGACGAGTCCACATTTCACACTCTTTTTGGAAATTGTGGACGCCAGGGAATAAGGTTAAACAGGATTTGCACATCATTGTATCCTGCTTTTATTTACTTTTACGTTGTGGTTAGTTCACATGCACAGTCATTTTCTGGGCAGGTCCATCCCGCTGCAGAGAGTATGAGCATAAAATCAGATTTTTTTTTCTAACCTTATAAACAATCTTGACCAGCTCCATGGAGGAAAACGGTTTCCCTGCTCCGTCCTGAATGGCTGAGAGGATCTGCTGCTCTCTCTGGTCTCTGTGGCTGATGTAGTGTCTGATCTTTACGGCGGCATCTTCGACCACTGGGCCGTGACCTGCACCAAAACAAACCACGCGGTTACTTTATGCACAAAATGTAGGGGAAATTTCAGATTTCTTTTTTTGGTCACACACCAGGGTAGATGAGGTCAGCCTGAGCGTCCAGGAGGATCTGTAAAGATTTCATGTAGTCGTACAGATCCTCGAACACGGCCGTGCCTTCACCCAGGATGCAGTCGCCGGAGAATAGCGCACCTTCCTCCTCCAGGAGCAACGCCATGTGGTCGTCAGTGTGACCCGGGGTGAACAAGACTCTGGAAAGATAATAATAATAAACTTTATTTGTATAGCACTTTTCAAACGCAAAGTTACAAAGTGCTTTAAAGGCAATAAAAACAACAGTGCTCTGAGAAAAACGGTTTAAGTAAAATCAATCATCAGAGCAGGCAGGAAAACACAAGAACAGGATCAGCTAAAAACAATGATTAAATATACACAGTTGAAACAAACAAGGTAAAAACACATGTGTGAATAAAAGTAAATAAAAGAAAATAAAAGGCCTCAGCTAAAATCAGGGAAGGCTCTCTGATAAAAAATATGTTTTCAGAAGTGATTTAAAAGAGGTTACTGACTCAGCGGATCTAATTTCCTCCAGAGCCTCGGCGCACACGCTGAAAAAGCCCTGTCTCCTTTTTTTCTCAGCCGAGTCACCGGCACATTTAAAAGACCTTTGCCCGAGGACCTCAGCGGACGCGTCGGCTCATAGGGGGTTAAAAGGTCTAAAATGTAAGGTGGAGCAAGGCCTTGAAGAGCTTTAAAAGTGGTCAGTAAAATCTTAAAATCAATTCTAAAACATACGGGAAGCCAATGTAAGGAGGATAAAATCGGGGTGATGTGCTCATGTTTCCTTGTTTGCGTTAAAAGCCTGGCAGCAGAGTTTTGAACAAGTTGTAAGCGATTTATATCTCTCTGGCTCAGGCAGGTACGTAAAGCATCACTGCTCTCACAAGAAACCTCAGATTTATTTTGAAAGAGGAAACTCACTTTAATGTGGCGCCTTCTGTCTGAACAACATCTCCGTCCTTTAAGTAGGTGAAGATTTTGCTCCCTGCTGTTTCTGTGATTTTACTGGAGCGAGGAAGTTTGCTGACCCGGACATCAGAGCCTGCACAAAATACAACAGAGAAACATCAGCCCGAGTACAAGAACAGCAGATCCTGATCCAGAAAGATTCTTTATGTGTTTACCTGCGATGTCCCTGCAGACGTCCTCCACTCCTCCTGTGTGATCCTGGTGCCAGTGTGTGACGATAATTTCCTGGATGCTGGTGTTAAACTGTTTCAGGGCCTGTTTGAGGCTGCTGATGTATTCAGGGACTGAAGGTTCTCCAGTGTCTATCAAAACTCTCCTGGAAGAAAATGACAAATTTAATACAAGGTAAAGTGGACAAGGGCTGAAAGATTTATCGTTTTTTGCTCCTGACTGACCCAGGATCTTTAGTATCAGCTGTTTCACACACACATGTTTAAGTGTAAAACTGTTGGGAAAAATCTTTTTTTTCCTTGGGATTGTTGAATTTCGTTTTTCTTATTATCACTTATTTAATTTTGATTTTTTTTTAATTGTTTGGTATTTTATTTATCTTTTTTTAACATAAAACAGTTATTTTGCACTCAATTAATTTTAAAAGTTAAGAGTCAAAGATGCTCTTTTTGTTCTTCAGTTGTTAAAACTAAAAATGCGATTAAAAAGTCCAGTTTAAAAATAGCGAGAGTCGTATTTACAGTTCAGACTCAGTGGAGGTGTTTCACTAAGAGTTTTAAGAAAAGTGAAAAATTGGCTATTTATCTCAAAATCTTCTTTTCTTTTTTTCAAAATTTTGCCTTTTATCTATTAATGTTGTCTTAATTTCTTATAGTATCGACTTAAAACTTAGAATTTTGACTTTTTTATATCAAAATTCCCGCTTTTTATCTCATATGTTGCCTTTACTTCAATATTATGATGCTCAATCTCAAAAATTTGACTTTTTTCTTAAAATTTTTACCCTCAATGTGAAAGTTTAGACTTTTTTCACATAATGTTGGATTGATTTCATAAAATTTGGATATTTTTTTTTATCTCAAAACATTGGCTTAATGTCACAGATTTTTGTCTTTATTTCTCAAAATTTCCACTTTTCAGAAAAGTGAAAAATTGGCTATTTATCTCAAAATCTTCTTTTCTTTCTTTCAAAATTTTGCCTTTTATCTATTAATTTTGTCTTAATTTCTTATAGTTTCGACTTAAATCTTAGAATTTTGATTTTTTTATATCAAAATTCCCGCTTTTTATCTCATATGTTGCCTTTATTTCAATATTATGATGCTCAATCTCAAAAATTTGACTTTTTTCTTAAAATTTTGACCCTTAATGTGAAAGTTTAGACTTTTTTCACATAATGTTGGATTGATTTCATAAAATTTGGATTTTTTTTTTAAATCTCAAAACATTGACTTTATGTCACAGGTTTTTGTCTTTATTTCTCAAAATTTCCACTTTTCAGAAAAGTGAAAAATTGGCTATTTATCTCAAAATCTTCTTTTCTTTTTTTCAAAAATTTCCCTTTTGTCTATTAATGTTGTCTTAATTTCTTATAGTTTCAACTTAAATCTTAGAATTTTGATTTTTTTATATCAAAATTCCCGCTTTTTATCTCATATGTTATTTAAATATTATGATGCTCAATCTCAAAAATTTGACTTTTTTCTTAAAATTTTGACCCTTAATGTGAAAGTTTAGACTTTTTTCACATAATGTTGGATTGATTTCATAAAATTTGGATTTTTTTTTTAATCTCAAAACATTGGCTTTATGTCACAGATTTTTGTCTTTATTCCTCAAAATTTCCACTTTTCAACTTAAACTATTGACCTTTTATCTAAAAGTTAAAAACAATTCTTACCTTCATTTTCATCCTTGTATTACATGAAATAATGAAAAAGTAATATAGGTAGCCATACTCACTTATGCGTATTTATGGTTACAAATGTATGCCGATTTATTAAATTAATTCCATTTATTTAGAGTACATTATCAGTTTTTGTTTTTCTTCCAGCTGCTTGAACTTAAAAACAATCTAACACTAAATTTAGTTATTTTTAAATGGGCTTTGGTGTGAGCTCTGTTGCTAACAGACTGTGTGGAAATCATAGGAATCAAACATGTTGGATCTGTTTTTATCTGGTTAAAGTGTTTCTATAAGTAAAGTCTGCAAAAGGTTGCACGTTGGATAAGCTCAGTTCTGTGTGTCACCTTTGCCCTGTTCCCACCAGGTAAGTGTTGGTTCCCTGCAGAGTCATCGGCCCCGGGTTACAGCCCAGAACCCGGATCACTCTGGAGGAAAGCTGCTCGATCCGCGGGATGATCGCGCTCATGTCCGGGACACACTCAAAATACCGGAGATAGAAGAAAAACACAGCATACGGAGGTAAAAATACCAGTAACAAACCCTTCACTCTGGATATGTGACGGAATCTGAACCTCATCAGTGTTTACTTCCGGTTAGAGTTAAAATACGCCTTCAAAATAAAAGCTTCATCTCCACTCCGTGCCCTCCCCCACCACCCCCAGCAGGGGAATATATTTAGCTGTTTTAACCATTTCTGGATTAAAACATCTGTTTTGTGACATTTTAATGTACTTGAATGATTTCGCCTGATTAAATTAATAATAAGTACATGGTAAGAGAGTTTGCAAATTAATGCTTAGAATAGAAAGAGCAATTAAAATTCAACATTAGGTGAAATATCAAGTAAAATATACACATTGAATAGAAACATAGGAAATTTGAAAAGCCTTAAAAATAGTTAGTATACTATAAGACATAATAGCAATATGAAATGGAATGAAATATTTGAATTATGAAATAACCTTTTTTTTCTCAAAGGTCAAAGTTTTTACTTTGGGCACTATAATGTGATCTGATCATTTTGATTTGAAGGTTTTTATTGTTAATTTTCTACACATATGAGGCAGATGTTAAAGAAAAATCCAAATACTATTCTTCTCTTCTGATGGTATACATTAAAAAAGCTATAAAGCATAAATATAACAAATAAATAAGTATAAAATAAATTAGAAATTTCAAGTATTAAAGTATAAGGGAAATTAAGCAAAACTGGAAAAATTACCAGTAATACTCCCTTCACTCTGGATATGTGACGGAATCTGAACCTCATCAGTGTTTACTTCCGGTTAGAGTTAAAATCAGCCTTCAAAATAAAAGTTTCATCTCCACTTCGTGCCCCCCACCACCCTCAGCAGGGGAATATATTTAGCTATTTAACCATTTCTGGATTAAAACATCTGTTTTGTGATATTTTTATGTACTTAAATGATTTTTTGGAGTTTATTTTAATCAAAATTTTAATGACTTTTAGGGATATTAATGTTGTTGTGACTAAGAATCACAAAAATAATGACCTAATTTCCAAAAATATATATGGGTCAATGACGTGACGTCCCTTTTTTGTGTCTGAGTGCAATATTCCCTTCCATCATGAATTGAGTATTTCATCACATGTATTTCTTTATTCTATGAAACCTGTGTTATTTGAACACATCTTTAAACTATTAAAATAAAACATGTTTTTTTGTGTTTTGGTTCCTCAAACCCCCAAATTGTCAGGTGGTGCAACCGTCCTGACAAGTATCCACAGTAATTAAACTCTAAAAATTGAATGTCAGTTATTGTAAATGGAAATTAAAAATACAGTGGCATTATTTTATGCTTGAACCTTTTTAAATAAAACATTCTTTGCAAATAAAAAGAATTTTAAAGTTGTTGAGAAATGTAAAAAAAACTTTTGTCCCGTAATTTTCACCTTGTCAAATGTCAGGGTGGTGCAACCGTAACATTAGACTTTTATTTTAAAGTGAAGAGAATAAAACAGGAAACAGGAAACTGCATCAGCCAGAGGAGCCCAAATGACATTTGTGACCAAGTGGAAAAGTTTGTAGATTTCTCTGAAATACTGATTAAAAAAGGTTTTTTCACTTCATTGGTGACTGGAACAATTTCCATGTCAGGTGGAACAACCAATGTAATAATGTGAAATGTTATTTTAACATCAAATTATTTATCTTATTCACAAATAAAAGAAATGAAACACACAAAATGAAAATGTATGAGTCACTACAGACACTTGAGAGATACTTGCCAATAATTTCACACAGAAAAAATAACAGGAACATATAAATATATTTTCATATATTTGGTTGCGCCACCTGACATTTTTGGGTGCTCAAATTAAAAATACTAAAAANTCTCCAGGCGGCTGGTAATAAATGACTGGGACCATTACTGTGTATTTATGTCACAATAAATGTCACCAGCCTGTAAACACTGACAGTAGCTCGGAGAAACACTAGGTGGGGCCGTCGTCCAGTTTGATCACGGCTCCTTAAAGCTTCAAAGGTCCTGTTTGATCTGGATTTCACAGCATGGATGTTTTATCACTCAGTCCTGATAACAATCCTTTAAACTCCCCATAAATCAACCTTTAATATCAAAATAACTACGTTTTTTATTGCCTCGTAATCCTGGCTGTTCAAAGAGACGTTTTTATTTGACCTTAAACAGATAAAAATCCAGATGTTTAACTGATGTTTAGCAATGAAGCGCCACCCAATGAGTGAGGAATGTCAAATAATCATTAAGGTAATGTGATTTTTCTACCACTTATTTAAGGAAATCAGTACTTTAAGAGAGTTTTTCCATCACAGTGTGACCACAGAGAAAAATAATAAATGTTTACATAATGTTATTTTGTCTTTTTGTTTGTGGTAGAGCGCAAATGTAGTAGATGTGAGAGTTAGAGTGATGGAAAGTATATTAACACTACACCGTTTATATGAGAATAAATAAACTCAGGAGGGAAAATAACTGCACAGATTTCCTGCATTTTTGAAGATTGACTCTTTAATACCTGTGATAGATTTTACACATTTTAACCTGATGTGTCCCTGATGAGTCATGGAAGATTATAGTGAAAAATACAGACTGCTAATGCTGTTTATATTTATGTTTAATTCCTTTTTCTAAGACAACAAAAAGGAGGATGAAAGCTATAGACTGCCATTTCTTTCAGGTAAAATTTTAAAATACATTTTTTTTGTCTCAAATTTTGACCTTATCTAGAAATTTTGACTTTTTCTCAGAATGGCGACTTTCCTGTCAACTTTTTGCCTTTTTTTTAAATCTCATAATTCATCATTCTTTCAAAATTTGACTTTTTATCCTCTTTATCTCAAATTTTTTTGCCTTTACTATCTCAAAAATTATGATTTTCTATCCCGAAACTTTGACTTTTTCTTTAAAAATGAGACTTTTCTGCAGAATGATGACTTTTCATCTCAAAATCTTGACTTTTTATCTCAGTATTACAACTTCTGTCTTACAAATTCTATTTTTCATGTCAAAACTACGGAGTCACCAATGTCTCAAAAAACAAATATATTTGTATTGTCCGAACAAAACATTTATCTTGTGTGCACAAGTTGTGAAAAAAATTATTTAAAAAATTGTGAAAAAAGAAAATAAAATGCTAGAAATATTATAGTTAAGTAAGATAAATTCAAGGATTCAAGGAACTTTATTGTCATGGACGTGTCACATTTGCATGTTAGTTGTATGAAATTAGTACCCAGGTCCTGGTTTATTAAAGTATGAATAAATAAATAATAAGTACATGGTAAGAGAGTTTGCAAATTGATACTTAGAATAGAAAGAGCGATTAAAATTCAACATTAGGTGATATATCAAGTAAAATATACACATTAAATGGAAATATAGGAAATTTAAAAAGCCTTAAAAATAGTTAGTATACAATAAGACATAACAGCAATATGACATGAAATGAAATATTTGAATTATGAGATAACCTTTTTTTTCTCAAAGGTCAAAGTTTTTACCTTGGGCACTATAATGTGATCTGATCATTTTGATTTGAAGGTTTTTATTGTTAATTTTCTACACATATGAGGCAGATGTTAAAGAAAAATCCAAATACTATTCTTCTCTTCTGATGGTATACATAAAAAAACTATAAAGCATAAATATAACTGTTACTGTTGTTTTTCCTAATAAATCCCTTTTGTATTGTTTTAAAGTGTGTTTTAGTGTTTTTATGTGAATCTTTCGTGGATTGTTGTTAGCCCCATATGGCCACTTTTAGTTGGGGTGTAACAAATGGGGGCTCGTCCGGGATCTGAATCCGGGACCTGTCGCACCCCAAGCGAGAATCATACCCCTAAAATTTAAGTATAAAATAAATTAGAAATTTCAACTATTAAAGTATAAGGGAAATTAAGTAAAACAATGTAAATATAAGAAAATGATTGTAAGGTGCTACAAATTGAATAAAAGTATTTTTGTGCAGGAAAGAAAGCTTGTAACCTTTTTTCTCTTAATTTTAATGCAGTTTCTCTTCGTTTTTACTTTTTCAGTCCAAGTTTTCTTGTTTTTTTTATCCACAATATCTGGCAGCATCAGGCTTCCATACAAGTCTGAGAAAAAGAGTCAAATTCTAACTTTTATAGCGGAGATTTCTGACTTTAGGGTCAGAACTGGAAGAAAATCTAAAATAAATTTTCATAATGGCCCCATCCCCCTTTAAAAACATCTTTATTTTAATGGCTCTAATTGTCTTCCATAGAGTTTTCCTGCTGTTTAAAAGGAGGATGTGGTTTAAATGATGATCATATTATCACTCTGGTTTTTCTCTCCCCCCCTTTAATGTCTGATTTACATGTGAGACATAACTCTTCCTCTAACAGCAGAATTACCTGTCACCTCCTCTGTAGTGTTTTATAACCGAGGCCACAGCAGATGATCTTGTTTTAAACAGACTCCACATTATGCTGAACCCATTAGTTCTTTTTTTTCCTGAGTACACGGCCGGTAATCCTACCTACGAGCATTACCACACCAGATCGATGGCAGTCAGATGAAGCCATAAAGTGGATGGAGACGCTGCACTAAATCGCCTGTTGGGGACCCACACATCCTCCTTAATGCCTTGTTTGATATTTGTCTCCTATAAATTGTGACCCTTAAAGCGGGGTGTAAAAGCAGCCAGAGCGGGGCCCTCTGTAATATTTACAGGTGGAGCAGGCGGAGGGGGAAGCAGAGAGACATTATTTCCCTAAATGAAATAGATCCTGACATCTGGGCATCCAAGGGCCCCATCCTCTCTCTCTCTCTCTCTCCTTCTCCCTCTCTCTCTCTCTCTCTCTTTGTAATTACACGACATAATGGTGGTGCAGTCGGCCCGTAATCTCCCATTATAATCAGTCTCGGCTGCCTCCACTCGCTCTCCACCACGGCTTCTAATTCAATATAAATGTAAATGACTGGGGGGAGAGAAAGGGGGAGGGAAGGGAGGTCAGGAACAGTATAGTGTGTAAATGTGGAGTCTGATCTCCACACAAATCCGTACTTATATTTACTAGAAGTCGTGTACGTCTTTATGATAATGTGTTGGGATTGAATGTGAACTTTGAGGACCAGAGACTTGCTCTTACTGAGGCTGTTTCTACAGAACTATGTGAAGGAATAAAGTTTCATTTAGCAGCAACATTTCTCCTTATTTTCCTGTTTTTGATGTGACTGTGTTGTAAAATGTGAATTTCTAGAATTTCCCCTTTTACCTCCAGTTTTCTATGGGGCAACAGCGCCCTCTGCTGGAGCCCTGTAGACATAAGGAGTGAGCTCAATTAACAGTGTGTTGTTCCTGCAGAAGCTCCTTTAATTACAACAGAGTATAAGGGCCACTTAAAGGAAAAAAAAAAAGTAATGTGGCACATTTGCCATGCCTCGTATTTCCCCCTTTAACATCAATGACAGCTTGAAGTCTTTTGTGCTCGTTGTGGATGAGGGTCTTTATTTTCTCAGATGGTAAAACTGACCATTCTTCTTGGCAAAAAGCCTCCAGTTCCTGTAAATTCTTGCTCTGTCTTGCATGAACTGCAGGTTTGAGATCTCCCCAGAGACTGAGATGGCCACTCCAGAACCTTCACTTTAAATTTTTAGATAAAAATGTTGTCAAGAAGTGATTTTTTTGCAATGTTTTCAGGCTAAAAGTTGTTGTTTGTACCTAGTCTGAAGTCTAAACTTGTGCAGTTCCCCAAGTGTCCACTGGAGGCGGTCTCCAAAAGTGAGTCAGTTCCCATAGACCCCCATGTTAAAACATCAAGCAGTGGAAATGAACCAGGTTACTGCCTGATAAATAATCATTCTTTGTCTGCAGAGCTACTTTTCCATTACATATTGATTTTAAAAAAGCAAATTTTTGTATGACTGGGTTAAATCAAGGCTTAAAGTGATGCATGACAAGGGGCAGGAAGAGATATTTTCTTGTAATTATTGGATCAGTATTCTGTCTGGTGACTTACCGGATAAAAAAGATGGCCCCAAAGCCTGACATCCAGTTACAGTTGTGCTCATAAGTTTATATACCCTGGCAGAATTTATGATTTCCCTATTTTAACATCAATGACAGCTTGAAGTCTTTTATGCGCGTTGTGAATGAGGGTCTTTATCTTCTCAGATGGTAAAACTGACCATTCTTCTTGGCAAAAAGCCTCCAGTTCCTGTAAATTCTTGCTCTGTCTTGCATGAACTGCAGGTTTGAGATCTCCCCAGAGACTGAGATGGCCACTCCAGAACCTTCACTTTATTCTGCTGCAGCCAATGGCAGGTCCACTTGGCCTTGTGTTTTGGATCATTGTCATGTGTGAACGTCCAAGTACGTCTCATGTGCAGCTTCTGGGCTGATGAGTGTAAATTTTCCTCCTCATAAAAGACTATTGTACGACGTAAGTAGGAAGTAAGTAGTCAAACCTGGTTCAAAGGACTCGGAAACATCGAGTGTGTAGGGGTTTTGTTCAGTGATCCACCTCCGTGTTTCACAGTAGGAATGGTGGACCTTTCATCATAGGCCTTGTTGACTCTTCTCCAAATGGAACAATGTTTATGGTTGTGGACAAAAAGTTTTGATATTGATGTTTTCTGAAATAAATGACAAGAAATCATAAATTCTTCCATTCTATGTAAACTCATGGGCACAACTCTATGTTCAAAATAAATGGAATATGACAAAAAAGTTCAGTATTTTTGGTCAGTCATTCAGAAAGTGAAAAAAAGATATTATATAGATTCATAATACACAGAGTGAATCATTTCAAGCCTTTTTTTTCTTGAAATGTTGATGATTATAGCTTACAAATAATGAAAAGCTAAAATTCAATGACTCAGAAAATTAGAACATTACATAAGATTGGCAAAAAAAGGAGATTTTAAACACAACGATCAGGATTCTTTTCATTTTCATGCACTCAATAACATTTTTCTACTTCTAACTGGGTTTATTTTTGGCCCATTTAAGTCACTATTCACTTTTTTCTGCCACTTGTGGACCATTTTATGTCAGTAACCAACCATTTCCTGATTTTATTTTTCTAATTTTTGCCCCTTTTCATCAATTTTGCCACTTTTTGAGGATATTTTTTGGCCCTTTTCATGCCTTTAATATGATTTATCTTCATGTAATGATAACTTATTGATGTCAAACCATTTTTTTTAAAGATGATCAACTCAATTTTGTACTGTTGCCAATGATTTCAGCTTATTAAATAATGCACTTTGACAGAGTCATCACCTGGAGAGTTTACACATCTTTCTGCTTCTTCTGTCTCTTCTTCCTCCTCCCTCTTTAACCTCGTGTTACGTCCCTGCTGTCTGCTCTGACTCTTCCTCCCTCAGCCTCCAAAAATTGATGTCTCGTTCCCTCCCTTTCCCTCCCTCTCTCTCTCTGCACTTATTTAATTTGCTATCACATTAAGGCTCGGGAGGAGAAAGTTAATCACGCGGCGTTTTGAATTATGAATTGCGATACAGTTTAGTAACATATTGCCTCATTTCTCNGTAATTTTCACCTTGTCAAATGTCAGGGTGGTGCAACCGTAACATTAGACTTTTATTTTAAAGTGAAGAGAATAAAACAGGAAACAGGAAACTGCATCAGCCAGAGGAGCCCAAATGACATTTGTGACCAAGTGGAAAAGTTTGTAGATTTCTCTGAAATACTGATAAAAAAGGTTTTTTCACTTCATTGGTGACTGGAACAATTTCCATGTCAGGTGGTACAACCAATGTAATAATGTGAAATGTTATTTTAACATCAAATTATTTATCTTATTCACAAATAAAAGAAATGGAACGCACAGAATGAAAATGTATGACAGTGTGCAAAAAATAAGAGAAAAGACAGAAAACAGAAGAATAACAAGGGAAAGAAAAACAAAGTAGAAAAATATGCGAAGAGACAAAATAAAGGTTGGGGAAAAATAATGGAAAGAGTAGGAATGGAGACGAAAATGGTCAAAACAGAAAGAAATTAAGATAGAAAGACAGAAAATAAAGGAAAAAGTAAAGAGTGGTTGAAAAACAAAGGATTGATCCCTGAAAACTACCAGAAAGAAGAAATTTAAAAACCAAAAGGGTTATTTCTCTGGGTCAGTGTTCAGCAGCTGCTCACATATTCATCTGTGTGTGTGTGTGTGTGTGTGTGTGTGTCGTTCCTCTTAATGAGGCACCAGGCTGAATGTGAGAAAGTGAGAAAGTGAGAGACGGTGTCGTAGCAGCAGCAGCAGCAGCCTCCTGTTCCCCGTGGACCAAATTAAGGTGACTCTGCTGCCTCACGCTGACTCACTGCAGACAGACACCAGCAGTGACACCACACACACACACACACACACACGCTGACGGAGGACGGCGGCTAAAATGATGTCAGAGTCAGACGAGCGGAGCTGTCAACAAACCAGGCAGCTTAATGATGTCAAAATTTATATAGGACCATTAAGTTCTATAAGCTCATATGTGGCACCTGATGCACGTCAAAAACAAATGTGCACAGTGGAAGTAAAAGGGGAGTGGCCTTGTGCGTGACCCCTGTTAGTGAACCAAACTTGGCCTTAAGTGCCCCCTTGGTTGGCAAATTACACCATTGACTGTTTATAGAAAACCCCGTTTCTCTAGCCGCCATTGTGCAGCCAGAGTCTGCGCAGTAGAGAATTTCCGGTGGAGCCAAGTAAAAAAGAGGAATAAAAATATTTATTTCTTCCTCTTCAGAAGGTTTAGTCTCCTTTTGGCTCTTTCCTGAAGTTTCTTATATCCCCGATAAAAACTACTCACGAACGGCAGCTGTCAACTATCATAAAACGAAACTTATATCGCGGTTTCTAACGTCCAATAACTAATGAGAAACTAACTTCTCAGAAAAAAACCACCCAAACACCATGCAGCCAAATGACATCGTCATACTACCTTAGCGTAAAGATGAGAGAAACGTTTCTACCAGGTATCGTAATTTTTTAAAGTTTTCCCGGCTCATATCTGGAATACATGGGGAGGCGGGGCTTATGACCTATACTGCAGCCAGACACCAGGGGGCGGAGCATCTGCTGGAGGCTTCAGTTTGAGCTGAACGTTGTTACATCCACTCATTATACAGTGGGTTAAGGCATAATAAAAGTTCCCCTTGGAGCTAAACCACATGCTAAAATTCTCTGGGGAGCCAAAACACACCCCAAAATGTGCCTGATTTGGAAACTAGATATGCGGAAGTGCCCTTTACAGAGCCAAATGAGGAACAAAAGCACCAAACCTGGAGCCAAACCTGGACTTAAGTACTCTCTTGGTTGATGAACCACACAAATCTGCACCTTTGGCTGGTTAAAACATGATAAACTGCTCTCCTGGGAACCAAAACATGTGCGACAGTGTTCTTTTGGTGAGCCATGATACCCTAAAGTGCCTTCACTAGAACCAAAACACATACTGAAGTCCTTCCTCGGGAGCCAAAACACGTGCTTAAGTGCAGTCTCGGGAGCTAAAACACATGCTTAAGTGCTTCCAAGCTGGCAAACCACCAATCTGCCCCATTGGATGGTTAAAACATGATAAACTGATGTCCTGGGAACCAAAACATGTGCTGCAGTGTTTTCTTGGAAGTCATAATACACCAAAGTGCCCTCTCAGGAGCCAAAACAGGCCCTAAACTGCCCTTTTAGGAAGCAAACGCATGCCTAAATGACTCCATGAAAGTGTTTTCTTGGGAGCTAAAACAAATGTTGCAGTGCCCTCCTGGTTGGCAAACCACTATTACGTAATCCTTTGGCTGATTTAAACAAGATAAACTGGTCTATTGGGAGCCAAAACATATGCTTTAGTGCAATCATGGGAGCCATAATACCCCAAATGCACTAACAGGAACTTAACGTGAGCTAAAGTGCTCCCTGGGGAGCCAAAACATGCACTTAAGTGTCCTTTTAGGAGGAAAATTAAATCTGTAAATGCCCCTTTGGTTGGCCAATCACACTAATCTGCCCTTTTAGCAGGTTAGAACATGATAAAAACTCTCCCTTGAGCCAAAACACATGCTAAAATGCTCTCTTGGGAGCCAAAAAACATCCTTAAGTGCCTGTGTCAGAAACTAGATATGCTATAGTGCCCTTTCAGGAGCTAAAACAGGTGTGGAAGAACCAAACCTGGAGCCAAAGTTGGACTTCAGTGCTCTTTTGGTTGGCAAACCACACTTATCTGCCCTTTTGGGTTATAAAAACAAGATGAACTGTCCTCTTGGGAGCCAAAATATGCAAAAAAAAAAAAAAAGCATGCTAAAGAGCCCTTCTCCTGAGCCAAAATACTTCCATAAGTGTCTTTTTGGGAGTTATATCATGGTAAGGTCTCATTCTTAGAGCTAAACTTGTGCTAAAGTGCCTTCTTGGGAGCCAAAACACACGCTAAAGTGTTTTTCTTGTTGGTGAACATCATCAAGCTAACCCTCTTGCTGGTGAAAACACTCTTAATTGCTCTCTTGAGAGTTAAAACATGAGTGTAATGGACACACTGGAAACCAAAATGTGTGTTTTATCTGCACAAAGATGAAGATAGACGAAACATGGATACGACAGGAGCCTGTTTCCATCACTGAGGTTATTAATCAGGCGATGAAATGCAGTCTTAAAAAGTTACAGTAAACAGTTCTGGAGATAAATTGTTGCATTTTGGACTCAGAAGAATCAGTTTTATATGAAGATACAAACTCAGAAACTGAATGTGACAGAAACAAACAAAAGCTTTTTTAGATCTGATATTTTCATGACACTTGACATTAAAAAGTTGCCAGTCATGTCTTATTAGGCTGCATAAATGCTGAGTGAGTTCAGAGGGAAAACGAGGATTTTAAAATGACAGAGAGAGAGAGAAAGAGAGAGAGAGAGAGAGAGAGAGTCAGACAGGACAGTGAGCTGATGTCTAACACTGTCTGATTTGGAGGCCGGCCAACTAGGGGAAAACTGTCAGACACTGGCAGGAAGCTGCTGATTAATCTGAGCAGTGATGGAGAAAAAACCCTGAGAGGGCTGGGAGCCTGTGTGTGTGTGTGTGAGAGAGAGAGAGAGTGTGTGTGTGTGAGAGAGAGAGAGAGGGGAAGGCAGCAGAATATGACAGAGTGTGACAAAAGAGGGATGCAGAGCCGTTTATTGTCATGCCGTGGATATTTTGTATTACTATTATTCAACTGATTCAGCTGTTCTGCTCATCCAACATTCATGCCAATAAAACAAACTGAATCAAAGTGAGCTGAATAGAGACGGAGGAGAACAGGAACAGAGGATGGAGGAGGATGGAGACCCTGGAGACCGACAACAAGAGGAGAATACATCCAGAGAATGTGGAAAAATTATGTCTGGAAAAATGTAAGAAAGTAAAGTAACAGAGGAGAGACGTAACGCGGAGTTCTGTGTCTCGGCACACATCCAGCCGTCAAGCAACACTTCTCTCGACAGCACGTCGGTTTTAGAATAAAAAAAAACAGAAAATGTGATGCGCTGTCCTCGGCCCTGCCACCCACCCACGCTGGATTTGGGTGTAAAACAGGAAGAAGGAGAGAGACGGCCAGACTGGCTCCAGACGCTGAAATGAGCTGGATGCTGTTTGTGAATTGGATGAAACCACATTTAGTTCGTCTGTGGTGGAAACTGAGAGTCGTGTTTTTTATTTTCCACCCATGATGCAAGTCATCGAGTGATTTTGTAACACTTATTAGTGTTAAAAACTTGATTCTTAAAAGTCGAATAAACCCTAAAGAGGAAATGTCAGGGACGATGATCAAATCTTCCCACAGAAAAAGGAACTCAGACACATTTCATATCTGCCTGTTGACACTGTGGCAACCATAGACTGTATAATGACAAAAAGAGGGTCTAAAAACATATTTTTAAAAAGTTCTTTGAAAATGGATAAAAAACATATTTCTGAGAGAAGAATTATGTTTTCTAACAGATTTCAGTACATGACCAACATTTCAAAGTTTTTAGGTTCATTATTTTGTAGTATTTTTAATTTGAGCACCCAAAAATGTCAGGTGGCTCAACCAAATATATGAAAATATATTTATATGTTCCTGTTATTTTTTCTGTGTGAAATTATTGGCAAGTATCTCTCAAGTGTCTGTAGTGACTCATACATTTTCATTTTGTGTGTTTCATTTCTTTTATTTGTGAATAAGATCAATAATTTGATGTTAAAATAACATTTCACATTATTACATTGGTTGTACCACCTGACATGGAAATTGTTCCAGTCACCAATGAAGTGAAAAAACCTTTTTTATCAGTATTTCAGAGAAATCTACAAACTTTTCCACTTGGTCACAAATGTCATTTGGGCTCCTCTGGCTGATGCAGTTTCCTGTTTCCTGTTTTATTCTCTTTACTTTAAAATAAAAGTCTAATGTTATGGTTGCACCACCCTGACATTTGACAAGGTGAAAATTACGGGACCAAAGTTTTTTACATTTCTCAACAGCTTTAAAATTCTTTTTATTTGCAAAGAATGTTTTATTTAAAAAGGTTCAAGCATAAAATAATGCCACTGTATTTTTAATTTCCATTTACAATAACTGACATTCAATTTTTAGAGTTTAATTACTGTGGATACTTGTCAGGACGGTTGCACCACCTGACATTTTGGGGGTTTGAGGTACCAAAACACAAAAAAACATGTTATATTTTAATAGTTTAAAGATGTGTTCAAATAACACAGGTTTCATAGAATAAAGAAATACATGTGATGAAATACTCAATTCATGATGGAAGGAAATATTACACTCGGACACAAAAAAAGGGACGTCACGTCATTGACCCATTTACGTATGCACCCATTGGGGCATCACAATAAAATGAGGCCTAATGTGTTAATTCTATAATAGGCCATATGTTTTATTACGAGCCAACAGTTTTGGTGTTAAATCTTGCATATATGGCTATCTGGTGATATTGGTATCAGAGATTAAGAGTTCGGCAACATTGAAATATCAGATTATCAGCAGAAATGCCAATACTGAGCGTCTCCTTCTCAGACTTTCTTCCACCTGCACCGTAGCCAATGAGAACCTGAGATTTGCAATTTAGATTGGAATGAGCTTTGAGAGAGAAAAGGCTTAAATATTAAATATCCAAAAATCCAAGCGTGAACCTGGATGATTGGGTGTCGTGTCAACAGCGAGTTTCCTTTAATTACTTCTTTAAAATGCCTTGGGAGAGTCTCTCACCCTGACGTTACCCTTCACTGATTCAGAGAGTCACTTTTATTTTCCTCAGTCAGAAGATCACAAGTCCAAGGAGATTTTCTTCTCGCTCCAGATCTAAACCAACACTTTTCTTCTTAAAACATCCATGTAAAGAAGGAAACAGAAGGAAAAGTGTAATCAAATTCTTTCCCAAAAATCTCAGTTTCGCAGAAAATCAAGAAAAGAACATCCAGGAAAATTAAGTTAGACCAATTGAAGTGAGTGTCTGCATGTTATTTCTTGTAAAAAATGACCAATTATACTTGATATAAAGCCATATTTAACTGAAAAGTCCAGAAAAATGTCTCATTTCAAGTTTTTTAACCCTGTGGTCAATACAGTGGACACCTATTTAAAAGTTATTTACTCCTAAATTCAATGGTTCATGTGGTGGAAATTCATTTTAACCTGTGTCAGGATATTTTTATTCTTCTTAGGACCTGAAAAAATGATTATAATTTTTTTTCCAAACATAAATGTATATTTAAAAATGTTATAGACAAACATTTGAGAGTGAAAAAGCTCATAAACTATAAATCATTCAGTGTTAAAATGGATGAAAGAGAGTTCAAATGTTTCGCAAAGCAATAAAAAAAAAGATTATTCATGAAATTACCAAAAAAAAAAAAAGGGAAAGGTTAAAAAAAAAAAGTCATATTTACATTTAGTTCACACTGTTTCATGTTGAATGCTCAGTCAGAAATATTTGAAAAAAAAGAAAAATATTTTTGTCACAAATGGAACCCCATAAAAAAAGATCCAACAAGAAATTACAGAAAAAAAAGAAAGAAAAAAAATGGTTTAAAAGAAAGTCATATTTACTTTTAGTTCACACTGTTGTATGTTGAATGCTCAGTTACAAATATTTTAAAAACAAATAAGGAAAACTTTTTTTTCATGCTCAAAGACAAATAAAAACACTCAAGGGAAAAATCCTGACACTGACTTTCATAATTCATGCATCAGAGAGTTAAAAAGATTATTCATGAAATTACCAAATTAAAAAAGAAGAAAAAAGAAAAGAAGTAAAAAAAATTCATGCATCAAAGGGATAAAGACAAAAATGTGGACTGAATTGCTTGTGATGAGTCAAAAAAATCTGCCAATGGGTTAAGAAGAATTTGCATGTCAAGTTTCTTGAAATTAGAATAATGTCTTAAGACAAGAAACTTTTTTTCTTATCCCATCAGAAGATTTCTTTACCAATTCAGACCTCATTTTTGTCTTTTGATATCTTGAAAAAAAAAAGACATTTTAATGAACTAGTGTTGAAATGTGGCTCGTACAAGTCAAAAAATAAGACAAAGACTTGCTAAGATTTCAGTTTTTGTAGTTTGGTGTATTTGATGCCAAACCTCCTGTGTTTATCCCAACGTGGGGAACCTATTTGACTAAAAGGCACCTTCCTCCTCCTCCTCCTCTTCTTCTTCTTCCTCCTCTCCTGCTTTGAAAATTGCCGTCACTGAAGAGAGATTGAGCTGCGTCGAGCTCACAAAAAGGCAGGTGAGTTAAGCTTCACTTTTCATTCTTCCATTTAAGCCCAGGGAATGAATCTCCAGATAATACTCGCACCTTTGGCCCTGAGAATTGAAAAAAAAAAAAGCCCCCGTGCGTCTGCAGGATGCGGGGCCGTATTGGATCTGGGAAAGGCCCCCAGACGCCATTACAGCTCATTTAAAGTTAAAGATGGGGCTTTCTTTCTTTTTCTTTTTTTTTTTTTTTCCTGCCCCGCGGTGTGTGCAGAAGAGGGCTGATATCAGCTGTAGCCGCTGGAACAACTGAACGAGAGAGAAAGAGAGAGAGAGAGAGGAGATATGAGCGAGCGACGCCTTTAAACCGTCCCCCTGTGAGATGGACTCAGCAATATTTTTACTCTGTTTAAACTCTGAAAATAAAACAGATATTGGAAATATCAAAGCACATACATTGCCTGGCCAAAAAAAGGTCACACTCTAATGTTTGGTTGGATCTTCTTTAGCTTTGATTACAGATTTATTTCCATCCAGTGTGTCATTAATTTTTCACCAAGATCTTGTTTTGATGATGGTAGAGTCTGACCGCTGCACAAAGTCTTCTCCAGAACATCCCAAAGATTCTCAATGGGGTTAAGGTCTGGACTCTGTTGTGGCCAATCCATGTGTGAAAAAGACGTCTCATGCTCCCTGAACCACTCGTTCACTATTTGAGCCCCATGAATTGTTGAACCTAGACCTGAGCAACTGCAGCAACACCAGATCATAGCACTGCCCTCACAGGCTTGTACAGTCGGCACTAGGCATGATGGGTGCATCACTTCACCTGCCTCTCTTCTTACCCTGATGCGCCCATCACTCTGGAACAGGGTAAATCTGGACTCATCAGACCACATGACCTTCTTCCATTGCTCCAGAGTCCAATCTTTATGCTCCATAACAAACTGAAGCTTTTTTTCTGGTTAGCCTCACTGATTAGTGGTTTTCTTAAAGCTACACAGCTGTTTGCATTGTGCGTGTGGAAATGCTCTTACTTTCACTATTAAACATACTCCTGAGTTCTACTGTTGTTTTTCTTCAATTCGATTTGGCCAAATGTTTAAGTGATCGCTACCAATTACATTTCTTCCTGAAAGACAACAATGTTTCCCCACTATCCTTCCAGTTTTTAATAATGCGTTGGACAGTTCTTAACCCAGTTGTAATAGTTTCTGCATCAACCTCCTTTGATGTTTTCTCTGCTCGATGCCAATGATTTGACACTTTTTAAACAGACTAACATCTTTTCCACGACCACGGGATGTGTCTTTCTTGTTGTTGAAGAAATGAGAAGTTACTCATTTCATCAGCAACTTGTTCCCAGCTGAAAGATAATCGCGATAATCGCCCATGTAGTAAATATCCAATAGGAGGCTTGTACCTATTTGCTGAGTTAAATCCAGGTGGTGACTTTACATTAATGGTGTTATTCAATATCCTATATGCTCCAATTACTTTTCTCTAATCATAGAGAGCCCTCAAATCACTGGAGATCACAACTCAGGCCCTAAATCTGGATTAGAAAAGTCAAGTTAAGTACAAAACCTCTAAAATACATTCATTGTAATCTCTCAGACCAAACCAAAAATTATAATTTCAGGGAGCAAACTTAACCACAGAAACCACAGGGGAGACTATTGCTGGTATCAGGTGAGGGATTGGTTATTTTTAAGCCTTTATTTGTACATGACTCATTAAAAATATACTTTATATATTTTATAACAGCTCATTATGTTAAAATGCTGAGCATCAACATTTCCCTCGAACACCCAGACTTAATAAATAGGACTCATGAGTGTCACTCAGTTCAGCGCTGCTCCAATGGAGAAATGGAGATGTTAAAGTAAGGGTTGTGGCTCAGCTTTTCAACATTAAGCATTTGCTGCGAGGAAATGCGGGCCCCTCCTTCAGTTTTATTTGTAAATTCTTTGTGTTATAAATATGATGAGCGCTGAATTGGAAAATCTAACAGGAATTTAAGATACAGCGTGTGATTATAGTTGTGCTCCTCTGTTTCCTCTGTGTGTGTGTGTGTGTGTGTGTGTGTGTGTGTGTGTGTGTGTGTGCCCAATCAGCTGTGCGAGAAAACACACCCACTTCACTCGCTAACAGGCCTCTCCCTCATCCCGATTGGCTGCTGTAAATCGGACAAACCGCGTTCCTATTGGCTGCCGGACGAGGAGGCGGCAGTTTGATGCTGTTGCTGAGATCTTGTTGCTAGGTTCCCGGCTGTTGCTAGGAGACATGTGATGCATTATGGATGGTTGGATTTGAAATGCTGATGACTGGACGCTCACTCATGGCTGCTCTCTTTCTCTCTCCATCACTCCATCTCTGTCGTTCTTCCTCACACTCTTTCTTCATCGTCCAGATTTGTTATCAATAATTCAGATCTGTGTTCATGTAAACAGAGTGAAAACACGGCAGGCTGGATCAGGTAGGTGATTACTAATATATCCACTCTGCTCTTTTCTAATCACTCTGGAAGACACTTTGCTGCAGCACAGAATCACTCCTGTGAATACGAATTCTTACTCCAGAAAATTCCTCCTGAATTTTGAATCTTTCACGACCAAGAAGCTTCTTGTTGCCTTCCAGTGAATCTGACTCCATTTCTTTCCCCATCTGCATCTTTTACAAGTCCAGAACTATGGATATAAAATTCCTGATACTATGTTAAGAAGGAAAAAAATCACTTTAAATTGTTTGATTGAACTGCTTTTATTCCATGCTTTTATTTTGAAGGAACACAGAGTTACTCAGGCAGAATCCTAACTGTAGAGATGGGAATAAAAATGTTTCATATGATGATCCAAAAGTTATACCATCTCAGAAATCACTGAGCAGAACCAGGCTCCAATTCTTTGTTTTCACACTCTTTTCATTCATTTCTAAAACATTATTTCACCAAGCGACAGAAGCTTATGTAGCTCAAACGCCATCCTGAATATGGCGCCTTTTACAACAGCAGCATGAAGTGATGAGGGGAAGGTTTATTTAATCATTTCTAAAACTATTATTTTTCGTAGCTGATTGATCAGCTGTAAACTGGAGATTACAGGTGTTATTATATTTTGCCAACACAATAAAACTTATATATATATAGTTATTTATTTACAGATCTTACCACTGTAATTTCTGAATAAGAAGTTCAGAAAACAGAATTAAATGTCTGAGATTTTGACAATTTATGGGGTACGTATTCTAATAAACTAGCCCCACATTTTTTAGGGGCATTTTTTTCAAATATGGTTTGTGTATACTTGACATATTGATGATGAAAAGTTGTTAAAGAATATTTTGTAACTCAATGGGCGTGGCCAGAGGAGGCGACCAGAGGTGATAACTTTTGTGCCAACATTTAAACCTGAATAACTTTTGTGTCACATGTTCAGTGTCACCCCTCGGGAGTTCATGCTTGTGACTTTAATCTTCTTCTTTAAAAACAAAAATAACAACCACCTTCTTCTTCTTCTTCTACTGTAAAATCAACTGCACCTTTAAAAGTTGTTGATTTCACTTTCCGCTTACAGGTGTCCGTTTTCGTCAGCGCTGGATAACGTTTGCAGAGACAGAAGTGTTTGGTCTGTGGTCTGTGGTCTGTCTCTTGTTCTCACACTCTTCAGACACACACACACACACACACACACACACACACACACACAAACAACCCAGATGGCGAAGAAGCCACTCAGTCGGAGCTCTTATCTTTGAGAATTGCTCGAGTCTGCACGTTGAAAATACCTGCTGCTGCACTCTTTGATTCCTGGAGATGGCAGGCAGACGTGTCTCAGTTTGTGTGTGTGTGTGTGTGTGTGTGTGTGTGAGAGAGAGTGTTGAACAGGAAGGAAGCCAGTTTGTGTCTGTGTGTGATTGCCACAGTGGGGAGTATGTCATCCTGTGTGTGTACGCTTGTGAGAATTAGGCTTGTGCAAAGTGCTGGGTGACGTGTGTGTGTGTGTGTTAGTGTGTGTGTGTGTGTGCCAGATCCATGACAAGCCAACTGTGACAGGCTCTAATAGCTCTCAAACACATCCTTGTGTGTGTGTTTCCTCTGTCTCTTTTTATCTCCTGCTCCGTTATCACCTCCAGTCTTCTTCGTGGTTTTGCAGCTCGGCGCTTCTCTCCTCCACTGCCGGCTCCAGCC